>JAANDH010001378.1:20000-27625 GCA_011799765.1 Nymphaea thermarum | reverse complement strand
AAGATGAAAAGAAGTAGTAAAAATGCATAAAATCTGTCAATAAGCATCAGTCGGCAACTCATGGCGACAGACAGGGCAAGAATGGGCTCGTCAAAGCCATGCCAGGATGCAGCCTTCATTAAATTAATGGATGAAATTCATGGGAGCAAGGCATCCTAACCAGGCAGTCTCCTCTACCAACTTCATCCTGGCAAACCACGCACGTATTCTGGCATTCTCCTCCGCCTCCCGGCCATTTCCCGGCTGCAGGATCAAGTCGCACATCTCTCTTGCAACTTGGTCGGCCCAGCCGAGAAGCAACCTGCACTCCTGATCGGAGAAGTGTCTTCAGACGTGCTCCATGATCTCCTCTCATGTCCGCGAGCTGCTGCGGGTTACGATGACGGAGCTCGTGAACAAGCAGAGAACATGAACCACCCGAGTCTCCGTTGAACCTCCTTCTCCACCACCACCTTCAGCTCCTCCGGTTTCTGAACATATTCTTGTCTGGAAATGCGGATGTTGCTGAAGACGTTTTGTGATGTCCAGTTCTTGGTTCTGGCGCCGCCACCGTGGAACTGCGAGTTAACGAGCTTACTTTCATTCTCAACATCTCCCTCTCTCTCTTTCGCTCTCTGAACTTTCTTCTCGCCGTGGTCGGTTGGGTCCCCACCGGCTTCCTCCTCCTCGGCGGCCGCCGACGTCCTCCTTGAGGTTCTTCGCCACTCTCTTCAGTTGAAGACCGATCGGCCATCCTCGCTGTCCACACTCTCCACCTACTGCAAATGGTCACTGTGGAGCTGGATATATGCAATGAGGATCTTCTTACCGTTAAGATACATCCAGCTATATCAGCCATATCAGTTGCTGAAGATAGTTGTTGCTGAAAATGGGTCGTTCCTGCCTTATCTCTTTCTGTTACCATATTTTTTGGTCTTTATCTCCTCTCCCTCATTTTTCGTGCATCTCTGTTCTTACGCACAATAAGAAACAGAAACATAGTATATATGCTCCTTATGAGAATTTAAAACTGTGTGAGAGAATTATGAACTGAAGATCCTCTCTTTTCTCGTGGACGTAGGCATATTACTGCCGAACCACGTATGTGTTGTTTGCCTCTTTAATATCTCCCTCTTCACCTTTGTTTATCTTCATGGTATCAGAGCCTGGTTCAACCTAGGCCTTTTGTTTGTGCCTCGTGGACATGACGGAAGCAGGGAGCTCCAACGGCAATGGCAACCGACAGCAAATTCTGGATAGCATCAATCCAGCCTTGAAGATCACTACCAAACCATTCAATGGTTTCAACTATCTTATGTGGGCCAAGTCTGCCAAACTCTCTCTTAGTGGCAAGTCAAAACTTGGTCATGTTACCGGAAGCAAGCCCAGACCCCCAGCCGGCGATCCCAAACTTGAGGAATGGGAGTCAAGCGATCATACGGTAATGTCATGGTTATATAACTCCATGGACAAAAAGATTGCACGAACCTTTTATTTCTTGGAGACAGCTAAAGAAGTTTGGGATGCTGCAAAGGATCTATTCAGTCTGCAATATAATGTTGCAAGGCGATATCAAATTTTTCAAGAAATCAATAGTCTGAAACAAGGAGACATGCTTTTTACTGAATATTTCAGCCAGTTACGCAGTCTTTGGGACGAGAAGGAATTCTACACTCCTATTGCCAGTGACGCTGGTTCCCGGGAAAAGAATGAAGAACTTGATAAAATATTTCAGTTACTTGCAGGTCTACAACCAGAAAATGAACAACTTCGAAGTCAGGTAATTATGACGTCTGATGTTCCCAAATTAACTGATGTTTGTGCTATGATTATGCGTGAAGAATGCCGAAGACAGGTTATGAATCCTTAAGAGAAAGTAGATGATTCCACATGAGTCTCAAGCAGCTTTAGTATCCAAACAAAAAGATGTAGCTACTGTTTCATTTGCTGATAACAAGGAGAGAAGGAAAATGTTTTGCACTTACTGTAAGAGAGACAATCATACACGTGAAAAATGCTGGAAATTAAATAAGAGACCAAATTATGGAGGAAGAAGCAAGGCAGCCAAGGCTTCTCATGAAGAGTACGGAGAAAAAAGCAAGACGGCCCAGGCTTCTCACGAAGAGCCTCTAGAGTCACCTGTGACACTAGAAAAATTGACACAACTTCTGCAAAATTTTGCAAAACAGAATTCTGCTGCTCTTGCCACCAAGGATGCTATAAATGAACCAGGTACTTATGGATTGTTATCTTGTTTAGATGAAAAGTTATGGATAGTAGATTCTAGTGCTTCCGATAATATGACTGCCTCCAAAATTTTTTTAACTGATCTCCAAGAAAGTTCTGGTGCTAAACCTGTTACTATTGCTAATGGGGGAAAAGTAAATGTTATCGGCAAAGGGGAAGTAAAATTTTTTGACACCAAGAAATCGCCTAATGCTCTATATATACCAGACCTTGCATCAAACCTTATGTCAGTCAGTAAAATTACAAAGGCTTATAACTGCAATGTGGTCTTCTCTCCTTCCAAGGTTGTGTTCCAGGATCAGACCACAAGGGAGATGATTGGTGAAGGGGTCGAGTTCCGAGGACTCTACTACTTAAATAGCAGAAATAAGACGCTTGTAGCCGGTGTTAAGAATGAAGAAGGAGCAAGATTGCATTCACGTTTGGGGCACCCTTCTAGCTATGTGCTAAGAATTTTGAAACCCCACATCAACCATGATGGAGAGTCATGAGATGTATGTCGATATGCTAAGTTAACGCATCTGCCCTTTTTGGCATCTGAAAGTAGTTCTAAATTTAATTTTCAGTTAGTCCATTCCGATGTTTGGGGGTCAGCCCCGCTTGACTCTTATAATGGATTTAAGTATTATTTGTCTTTCATTGATGATTACTCCAAAGTAAGTTGGATATATCTCTTAAAAACCAAGGATGAGGTGGTTACCAAGTTCAAAAATTTTTGTAGCATGGTTGAAAATCAGTTTGGAACAAAAATCAAAACTCTTCGCATAGACAATGGAACTGAATATGTAAATCACTCTTTTCAAACGTTTCTCACTCAAACTGGAATTCAGCATCAAACCACATGCCGAGAAACACCCCAACAAAATGGGGTTGCAGAGAGGAGAAATCAACATCTCCTAGAGATTCTGTAGGAATCATCATTAAATAACTGTGGTAACCGATCATGGTTGTAGCAGTTCCAAGGAACCAATTGGTTCACATACCACAAACTACACCTCCAAAACCACATGGGAAGGCATGGCAGTACTTGAGATTCTACGCAGTTTGCCAAATGGACCACAAAACCAAGGACGTCAAGCAAAAAACATTTCACAGTTCTGGTGCATTTCTGTTTAGTACAGAAAATATCTTCAGTCCTGTTCAAACGACATCAATTATAGCTACTAGAAATACAAACAGGAAACAAGAGTTGACTGAAAAACTGCAACCAATTAAATATATATATTCTGAAAGAAAATAATACAGTTAAATGTCAACCTTTGGAAGAAAGATACAAAACAGGGACAATAGTATAATAATAATAATAACATGGGGACTCTCCTGCATAATGTCAAAGCTTCAGTGGATTGGGAAGCTTTGTGGGCTTCAGAGGAAGGAGAAAAACTTCGGAAATAGTAATGATCTTAGTGATGACAAAAATGGATATTAGAAGCAGTATTTGCATTAAAACCAGGCAAGCTGAAAAGGGATTCATTTCAATTTCACCAAAAAGTAGCCCAAACTTTTGATACTTACCATTTTGCTAACGAGCTTATTGGGGGGAAAAAAATTAATGAAGCTTCCACGGCCAAGAGGACAAGAAGACATTGCAATCTGAAAAAATTTATAGAAGGATTAATTAAAGAGAGAAGCCAACACTTTCACTCGCTTGGTCTCTCAATTACGAATTGAGACACCCAAAAATGTGTGAAGTGTTCCCGGGAACCGTACAATAAATTGCCCACTAAATCTTAGGATACAACAATAGAGGCTGGTGTTATTGATTCTGCAACTATGCAGAGAGGTTCTAAGCATGGAAGCAAGAAAATGGTCGCGGTTACTTCCACACCCTTGAGCCACAACGAAGAACCGATTTCACTGGATATCTCTTATATGGAAATTTCCATACAAAACTGTGGTGGAAAATTCTATTTACAATTTTTATGGTCAAATTCATACCTAAAACAATTGACGATGGAGTGAGACCACGACCAGCAGCCAGAGGGAGACTACGAGCAGCAGGCAGACCAGGGGAGGTAGCAACGGCAGGAGGGAGACGACGAGCAGCAGGAAGACCAGGGGAGGCAGCAGCGGCAGGAGGGAGACGAGCAGCAGGAATCGGCAGCGGCAGGAGGGAGACGAGCAGCTGCAATGAGATGCGAGGGTGCCTTAACGGGCAAAAAAATAAACCCGGAAAAATGTTTCCACCCCTCTCGGTGGAAACATTTTTCCGAAAACATTTTGCCAAATCCTTCTTCAACGGCTCCAAAAAATTTTCCGCGTTTGATAGCATGGAAATTTTTTTAAAATTTGAAATTTTTTTCCTGAGCTACAGGAAATTTCCATGCTACCAAACGCCCCCTTATGTAAACATTCATGAGATAGGTGGGAGAGGCATTTCGCGGAGGTGGATATCTAATTTTACGTCTCCATTCTAAGCCTGGGCAACGGGCCGGGCCACCGCCGGGTACCCGGCCCAACACGGGCCCAGGCCTTGAAAATTTGCTTATCGGGCCTGGCCCAGTAACTAACGGGTCGGGCCCGCGACTGTGATTGTCGGGGGCCCGGAAAGCCCGACAATAAATTAATTTTTTTGAAAATAAACTTATGTTAGGGTTTTTCGTTGTTCTTCATTCACGACTACTTCACGGTGCCTTTGAACTCTCTGCCTCTCCTCCTCATTTCGTTGCTATTCTTCCTTTCAAAATCCATCACCTTCCTCACCATCGCTATTTTCTCCCTGTCCACCATCTTCATATTTTCTTATTGTTGCAACTTTGGTCTACCGCAATGAGGAAAGTGAGGAAGGGAAGGTCGGCAGATATGCCCTTGGTGGTGGAGTTTCAGCCACAGTGGGTGAAGAAGCTGCCAACGAAGGGATGAGAGAGGACATTCACCTTCGCCAGCCAGTCCTGCTCGCAAACGATCCACAGAAAGGGGCACCCACTTGCTTGGAGGCCTTTCACAACAGTAGGATAAAGCTAGAAAGTCAAGGGGAAAGAGGGAACAGGTGTGGCCCGGCCCAAAAAAGCCCGGCTCAGCCCGTTAATAATTGGGCCGGGCCGGGCCTCGAGCCCAAATCAAAGCCCGAAGCCCGATATTGCATGGGGCTGGCCTGTTTCCAATACCGGGCTTCCATTTTATATTTTTATTAGGCTGGGCTGGGCCAACTCGGCAGATGCCCAGCCCTACTCCATTCACATATCTGTAGTTGTACCAAGGTGATAGAGAGGTACATGTCTAATTTTACGGCTAACAAGTGTTTCTTCTTACCCATCGTATGTCACTCACCGCAAGCCACACCGTGCTGAGCTGGTACAACGGCGCATCAGGCGGCCCTTCTGTGTCTCAGAAGTAGAAGCACTGGTAAAGGCAGTCGAGAAGATCGGAACTGGGAGGTGCGTTACTTGTGTTTGTGTCCAGTTTACAATCTGATAATTCTTTAGCCTTTCTGTTTACTGCATTCCTTGAAGGGCAAAGAGAGAACTAGTCAAATCCAAGGACGTCAGAAAAAAATTGCTACAATTATTAGAAAAAATATATACGTCTGTCTCTACGTGCTGTTACCATCTGATTACTTTGCCGTCCTGTTATCTTATTGGTGTTTTTTTTTGGTTCATGCTTTCAGATGGAGAGATGTAAAGCAGCTAGCGTTTGACAACGCAAAGCATCGCACCTATGTCGATATAAATATATATATATATATATATCTAATTACGTTATGTTTATGCCATCTTGATATGTTAACTATCCGCACGTTTTAAAACTTATCAACTGACTAGTCTACTGGGTAAATATGTTGTAAGATAAGATCTTTGTTTAGAGAGAGGGAGCTCATGTTAGAAGGGGCGCACCATTTTTTATCTGGCAATTTTCTGAATTCTGTTCGCAAACTTTATATGTGGAATTGGAACAAAGAAATGTGTTCTAGTAAAAGGATATATGTTCTTAGTCTTACAATTAAGAAATCTTTTCTCATCTCATAAATATTTTTTCATACTTGTTTGTTATTTTATATTTGTTATCTCACATACATGCATGTGCAAATGCTTGAGCATGCAAGTAAATGTACATGTTGATAGTGTGGTTCACCCTCGGCTTACATTCATTGAGTACGCCAAGGTGGCATATGTAACTCAGTTTGTTAATCATGGACTTAAAAATGAAAACCACCAGTTAATGAGAGACAAAGGTTAACTGGCACAATATAAGTCTCAGGGGAGGAGGGAGGGGGGCCCGCCTGGGTAAGAGCACGATATTTTTTTTTATATTTAAAAAGTCAAATTTGTTTAGTTTGACCCGACCCGTCGCTCCTCCTCTTATTGGTCAGACCTGCGAATCATTTGGCCCACCCCTAAAAAAAATCTGGCTCCGCCCCTGATAACTGTCACAATAGATCTAACATGGTGCTTTCTTTTAGTGCCAGAAATGAGGGTATACTCTGGCGCTATATTACCACCAACACCATAGTTACCTTTTTTAGTCGGCATCTATGGAAATGCAAGTGAAAACTCTGGCACCATATTAGCACCATAGTTAATTTTTTCTAATTGAAGTCCCATTCTTCCTGAATGTTCCCTATCCAACCTGGTGGGAGAACAAACTGCTTTTCACTTAAGGACCAATTAATGGGCAGGAAATATCCTGTAGCACTAGAAATAAAATTCAAACTTTAAAAAATTTTTCTTGCCCATCAAACGTGGAATTGGGATAAAAAAAACTTACCATTCGTTTGGATTTCGAAAATTTCTTTTTGAAAATTCCATCTCACCCCAAGGGGTAAAAAAAAATTAAAAAAAAACCTTTGGCTTCTTCTTCTCGCATCAACATCACCCAACCTCACCTCTCGTCTGCTGGCCGCACCATTCTGTCCATTTATTTTGTAAACTTATATGCTGGCCGCACCATTTTTAATTTTGCAGTTTTCTCATTTGTTTTCACATATTTTATATGTGGAATTGGAACACATGAATGCATGTTCTAAGTGTAGGATATATATCGTAATCTTATTACGCTCACTACTAATTAAACGGAAAATGACATTTGAAGAATTTACATGCAATCATTTTACTTCATTCTTAAATTTACATAAATTTTAGCTAATGGCATTGACTGAATGCATGTAATTGTGTTCTCCATCTCATCATGATCATCATCATCTTCTTCTTCTTCTTCTTATATTATCTACGGCTACAGATCAGGCCGAGCTAGAGCCAAGCTGACCCGAATCGTCAGCTTAATTGGTTGAGTCCGCTTGGGATCGTCTAAATCTGGACTGTTTAATTCAGCATCAATTGTAACTGTTAATCAACATCATTAAGACATGAAGTCTTTTTGTTAAAAATAAATGAATCTAGTACTCATGTATGTTGCTTATTAGTTATTATTTTGCAACACTGTTCATAAATTATAGTTTTTTT
>JAANDH010001378.1:0-15000 GCA_011799765.1 Nymphaea thermarum | reverse complement strand
TGAAGTGATCATTACTGGCATTTTGTTTTATGGTAATTAAAAATATGATTTTATCGTAATATATTTTCTTTTATAACAATAACAATAACACTAATTTTTAGATGTTTTACAGCAGACAAAGGTGCTTGTTAGTTCTCTCTCGTCCCTCTCCAAGCAGTGGCGGAGCCAGAAAAATTGGCTGGCGAGGGCATGATATTTTGGGCTGGCGTGGGCAGGACATTGAGAGGGAGGAAGAAGGCTTTTGAATTTTTAATTTTCATAATTTTTACTTTACTTTGCGTTTGAAAATTTTTGGGCTGGCGCGGGCAGGCACCCACACCTACCCCACGCTGGCTCCGCCACTGTCTCCAAGCAGCTTCACCTAGGAATGTACCACAAGTCAGCTCGGCTCGAGCACAAGTCAGCTCGGCTCGAGCTTTATGAGGCGATCTCAAGCTTCACTGAGTTCTTTAAATGAAAATGAACACCACAAAAACAGTGATAAAATTTCTCGAAAATTTCATTATAGAAACGTTAACTCTGCTGTATTATTCAAGGAATGGAGGGGGCTAAATAGGAATAGTTTCAATGTCACTTAAAAATCTTAAATTTATCACTGGTGAACCTTAGCTAGAAATTCCTAGCTTTACTCGGGTTGCCAATATATTAATGAATTTTTCATATATATTTCTTGTGGATGATATATTGAAAATGAAGCATATTTTATAATAATAATTTTTAGCACAAATTGATGAAGAAGCTGAATATATCTATAAAATATGAAGTAAACATCAAGTAAATATAATAAAATGTTTATGTGTGATTATTATATTTTTATTATATTATATAAGTATTTTATTATATTTACTTGATGTTTCCTATTTTGTGGATATCTTCAGCTTCTTCATCAATTTATACTAAAAATTGTTACCACAAAATATGTTGTTCTTATTGTTTTTGTTATTGTTATTGATTTTGTATCTGCTTCATTCCCTCTTCTCCTCCTTTCTTTTTCCTCTTTTTTTTTTAATTTTCTTGTCATGTACTCATTTATCATAAGTATATTCGTTCTTATAAATGTGAGCACTATCTTTTGTCTATTTTCTTTTAAACTATGTTGTACATGTACATGCAGAAGCGGAGCTACATTTTACAAAATTACTTTATTTACATATATAAACTTTATTAATTTTAAGTTTTTTTTATATATGAGTGCCCCTTAAAGTTTAAAATTTAAACTTACAGTACCTTTAGCCAAAAACTTAAACTATGTTGCTCATACTCAGGGCATTCTTACTACCCTAAAAAGGCCACTGGAATCAATTAATGGTTTGCTATAAGTGATGTCTTGTTGTAGGCTGTGCAAGATGGGAGGATTACACAATCTAGTTAATGTGATACGTAATTGTGGGGTGTCTACTTAATTGTTTTAAAAGATACCCCACCATTTAAAAATACATGTAAACTTGTGGGGTTGAAATGAAAATTTTTAATAAAAAGACAAGGGTTTGAACACATTTTCACTATTTTCTTTTCCATCCCTCTTCTTCACTGGAGCTTTTCTTCACCCCTCTTCTCCACGGAAGCCCATGTCTTGAAAGAAACTCGAACTCTGCTTGAGCTCTACTCGAGTTTGTTTTCATTAACTCGAGCTTGACTCGATTCCAGTTCTTAAAACGCGAACTCGGCTCAATCCGAAGATTGGTTTGAACCAAGCCAAGCATTTCATTAAAAAAAAAATTGTGAAAAAATCTGAGAAAATTTGTGAGCAAGAAGATTGGTTTGCATTAGTTAATATATATAGTGAGCAAGATGACATCCTATACCTAGCATATATTTAAATGTGCAATTCAATAAAGTTTGTGAAAAAAACTGAGAAAATTAATTAAAATGGTGCTGCCCTTTTAACATGAGTTCTCTCTCTCTCTCTCTCTCTCTCTCTCTCTCTCTCTCTCTATATATATATATATATATATATATATATATATATATATATATATATATATATATATATATATATATATATATATATATATATATATATATATATATATATCGAGTTAATTAGCTTATGACTGAGACACTCTGCCAAGGAACTCCCATAGAATGCGTCTTGGTTGTTAATTTCATTTATTGGAACTATACTAATATTGTGTGTCCAATATTGATTTACCACATGTGTGTGTGTCCAATATTAATTTATTTCGAATAAATTAAATTAGGAAGCGTGATACTTCTACCCAAAATTATCATTAATGGAATTAAATTAAAGCATATATATGTATATGCCTTAATTTAATATGTATATTTATATAAATATATAATACATATATAATGATAATTCTGAGTTGAAATAGTCTCCATTAAATCGGGCACTTCACCTTGATTATTTATCATGCTTCTTAATTTAATCTAAAAATTAGTATTGGACACACGGGCGCACACGTAATATTGGACACACAATATTAATTTACTTCGAATAAATTAATTTAAGAAGCATGACAATATCAAAACTACCGTTAACCGTAGAGGGATATCGATCATATTCACTCAATCGACAGGCCAGAAATTAGAAGACAAGTTTTAAAACCTCCGGACGGTTAAGATATGCGTACAGTTAGATATGGCAAGATATGCCTTATCGAAGGCAACTGTCATCAACTTCAACTGTCTGGACGGTTGTTGCTTTATATATGTATCCGTTCTTTCATTAATGGGTAAATAAGCACCGCTTCTGCAGCAACTCTAACCTTTCAGATAGAGCTTGGTTACTTTTCTAATCTCATCTTGAAGAAGAAGGAAAGGAAGAAGAAGTATGGCAGAAATGAGGAAAGTGACGCTGATGCTGGTGGTGGAGCTGTATGACGAGCAGAGACTTGAAGAGCCAGACGAAATAAGGATGTTTGTGCTCTCACGGGCACAGACTCATCGTATCCCCATGTACTATTGCTGCTTTGACACGGTAGATTCCATTTGGGATCACATCGGATGGCGACTGTAAGCCGGCAGGTCGGCTGCAACTGCCGCACACATGCAAAGCCTTGCGTCGGATCTGTGCGGCAGCATCCAAGAAGCGCTTCGCATCCGTGGCCGCCATATTCCAGACGGTGAGCCCATCCAGCTCACCTTCATTCTGCAGCTCTCCCAGGTTGTTTCTCCCGGCCAGGATGCCGGTGAGGGTCTGGGAGCGTCCGAGCCCACTAGGACGGTTCCAGCAACGAAGTCGTCGGTGCAGTCGTTGAAGAGAAAGAGAGCGGCCATGGATGATAATGGCGATGATCCGCTAGCAAAGAAGGTTTGCGTCATCTGCCAGGACGAGTTCGGCAAGGAAGGGAGCTTGGCCGCCATGCCCTGCGACCACCAGTTTCATGAGAAATGCATCGTTGATTGGCTCGGACGAGCCCATTCATGTCCGCTCTGTCGGTTTCAGTTGCCCACCGATTGATGTACTCACCATTGTATTTAGCTTATACCCATTTTCATTGGGCTCATGAGCTACGTTTTTTTCAGATATGAATCATTGATTCATCTGATGTATGAAAGTTTTAATTTCAGGAACCTTGTTCTATGTGTAATATGCAGGTTTTTCAAGTAATACAATTTTTGTTTGGAAATCTATTATAAATATTTGTTTGTCCATGGTGGATCTTAGACATTAATTATATGTAGAAGCTGGAAAATTAATGAAAGGCTCGGCTCTGGCCGGTATCCATGGATTCGAACCTGAAAATTCATTTACGTTTGCTGCAAACATAGCAGTGGAAATTTAAACTCCCACTCACCTGCAAATGGTTTCTACACGTCTATTGATGCCCGGATAATTAGATTTAACAAGGATTCAAAATGTGTATCCAAGAAATCAAAATGAATCAGTCTTGTATATATTCATGAGTTCACTGGCAAAAGTCTCATGATTGTTGGCGGGGGGATCTTAATTACAGAGTGTTCTGATAAACCAATTCTGCCATTGCTAACTTTCTCACGGTTAATCTTGAATTTAATTTAATGTTAGTCGAAGGGATCACTACTGGATTTTTGTTTTATGGTATTAAAAAGTATGATTTTATGGTGATATATATGTATATATTTTATATACCTTTGATGTTGTGGATGATTCGAAAATGAAGCCTTTACTGATGCCGATCCTTGCAGCAGTATATGTATGCATGGCGTTTGAAATTACAGCAAAAACAGTTATGTGTGAATTTAACTTTCTATTAAACTTGTAAGAAAGCATCACTTAATCTATAACTTTGTAAAATAGGTGAGCAATAATAAGACCATATTTTTACGTTTTGAAATTTAAATGTAGAGCATACGTAAACTTGTTATGCATATCTTGAATTTCGCAGAATTGTAATGTAAGAAACAGCAAATTTTTCTTCGAATATTTAAATTTTAAAATTCACAAAAAAAAATACTGAAAAATAGACAACTCTCACAACAGTTTTTTTTTTTTTTATTTTCTTGTTATGTACTCATTTATCATAAGTATATTCGTTCTTATAAATGTGAGCACTATCTTTTGTATATTTTCTTTTAAACTATGTGGTATATGTACAAAATTACTTTACTTACATATATAAACTTCATTAATTTTAAGTTTTTTTTATATATGAGTGCCTTACAGTACCCTTAGCAAAAAATTTCTGGGTCCGCCATTGACTACATGATACTTTGTTGCTCATACTCAGGGTATTCTTGCTACCCTAAAAAGGCCACTCGAATCAATTCATGGTTTGCTATAAGTGATGTCTTGTTGTAGGTTGTGCAAGATGGGAGGATTACGCAATCTAGTTAATGTGATACATAATTGTGGGGTGTCTACGTAATTGTTTTAAAAGATACCCAACCATTTAAAAATGCATGTAAGCTTGTGGGGTTGAAATGAAAATTTTTAATAAAAAGACAAGGGTTTGGACACATTTTCACTAGTTTCTTCTCCATCCCTCTTCTTCATTGGAGCTTTTCTTCACCCCTAGTCTTCACGGAAGCCCATGTCTTGAAAGAAACTCTAACTTGGCTTGAGCTCTACTCGCGTTTGTTTTCACTAACTCGAGCTCGACTCGATTCCAGTTCTAAAAACTCGAACTCGGCTCAAGCTGAAGATTGGTTTGAACCAAGCCAAGCATTTCATTAAAAAAAAATTATTTTTTTTTTAAGAAAAAGGTAGCATATAGACTTCAAGATTGGCCCTCTCATATACTAGTCAGGTGTGTACCCATTTGAACAAACACTTTTTATCATAATTTTATGAGATTTATTTTATATATTTTCTTTCTCGAGCTTAACTGAGTTTAACCAAGCCGAGCCCACTTAACTCGGGCTCGACTTGTTTAGGTTATCGAGTTCATCTCATATCTCAAACGCGACTCATTTAGTAAACAAGTTGAGTTCAAGTCAAGTTTATTGAACAAGTTCGAGTCGAGCTTGACTCGCTGAACAGCCCTACTCGAGGCGAAGGGTGTGGGGAGTTTGCAAAGAGAGGAGGCACAGTCCTTAGGAAAAGTATCTTATGACATATTTTGAGAAAAAAAATGCTAAAAAATTTATTGTTATTATTGTATTAGATTGATGATGAAGGCTTTACAATTTTGATACTTTTGCTTTTGTTTTGTTATAAAAGCATGTTTAGAGTTAGTGCATTCAAATGTAAAGGAACATAATTCCCAAGTCAATTTCAATATATATATTTGCAAAGACCATTGCCAGTATCCAATAGTGGAAGAACCACGTCAGTGTATTCCAAATTTTAGCTTATGACAAAGACACTCTGTCATGGAACTCTCATAGTATGCTCATAAATCGGGCACTTCACCTTGATAATTCACCATGGTTCTCGGTTTTTAATTTAATTTATGCAAACTAACCTAATATTGTGTGTCCAATATTAATTTACTTCGAATAAATTAAATTAAGAAGTGTGATAAATCATCAAGGTGAGGTGCCTGATTATATATATATATACACACCATAATTTAATTCTGTTAATGATGATTTTGAGTAGAGATAGTCTGCATTAAATCGGGCACTTCACCTTGATTTAACATGATTTTTAATTTAATTTATAAATTAATATTGGACACACACACATGTTGAATTCACTGTTCAAATAGATGATACCTTATGGCTCGTTTGATAACAATAACACTATATTATTATTTCATATATTTGCCTCAAGAATTGAAGCGAATTCATCAAATATTGTTAAATAAAATCCATTATACTAACTTTTGAGATAAAATAGTAACATGTTATTATTGTCAACCAACCCCTAAATGGATATAGTGATGTGCCTATGTTACTTAGATTTAATAGTTTTCTAGGCAAATTCAGTGTCATTCTTTTGGCCAAAGGTCTAGGCATAGCTCACTCAAATAAAGGTAAATTTGGGAAGGTAATTAAGATTGGATGAGTGGAAGCCACCCAAGAAGAGCGGAAGCCCTCCCTCATTCTCCTTGTCGTCGGGTCCAAAATTGTCTCGGGACTTGGATGGACTCATGGTACACTCATCAACTGGAGTGCCACAGTGTCGCCGTTTGCAGGTCATTGGCATCCACAGGAATCGAACTAACAATCAGACTCTCACCAACTAGCTATGGTATAGCCCTTGGAGAAAGATGGTAATTAAGTTATTACTAAAGAGGCAAATTGATTGTTAAATTGGTTATTGATAACAAAAGCCAAATATTAAATTGATTGGAGTATTAGTGGCACGGCTTCATTTGATGAACACTGGAAATTAAGGTTCATAAATTTCTCAAATGCATGCTTTCACCATGGTTATTTGATTTTGTTGAAAACAACTCTTGGATCTTTTTGGCTCAAAAAAAAAAAAAATTCTTGACGAAAATATTGATAAATGATTCCATAATCCATTTTATGATGAAATGCATACGTACGAACTATGATAATATCCTATATCTAGCATATATCAAATGTGTTCCAATTCAATAAAAAATTGTCAAAAAATGTGAGAAAATTGCAAAATAAAAAATGGTGCCGCCTCTTTAACGTGAGTGCTCTCTCTCTCTCTCTCTCTCTCTCTCTCTCTCTCTCTCTCTCTCTCTCTCTCTCTCTCTCTCTCTACCCATTTTAGGCAACAACTGGATAGGATCCTTATCGGAATCGTATTTCGGTTGTGAATTCAGATTTAGATACTGCCGAAAACTATGCAGTCAATGAGTATAATTCAAATATAAATGTTTCTGCTCTAGTGAATTACAGTTCGAATCTTGGTTTGGTAGTTGAATCTTGCAAGCCCACTTAGATCCTCAGTTTCAAGACTAAGTCACCAAGTCAAAACAAGCGGCCAAATGAATTAATTGCGTCAATTTACTTAAAGTCTTAAATTAGAAAGGTCTATATTTTACATATATATATTTTACACATATATATTAAGACTGTCAATGAAAAACAGTTGCAATAGGAATATTAGCAATAGTTTATGGACAGACACAATTTGTGTCATTTGTTGGTCTGTTTGGGAAATATTCATAGAACACTTTTAAAAATGTCCAAATAAATCTAACCAATTTTTAAGTTAGATGCATGAAATAATAACAAAATGTTATTGTTCCCAAGCAAGCCATGTAGTAACAGTTTACAGTTTTTCCAGCCACGGTCTTTTAAAAATTTGTAACTTGTGTAGGTCTTGTATTGTACCAATGAGAGCCCTATCGATAACACTCTCTGCTGCTTAAACTCTAGGGCAACCGAAACCCCATATATATCAGAATTTGAAGGAATTTTAGTACAATTTGGAATTGGATTTGTATCTGAAGCTAAAGTTTTGCCCGTTCGAACCAATCGTTCCGCATGTTAATTAATCATTAATTTACATCCCCCCATTACTAAAAAGTTAATTAAGTGGGCCAATTTTGTTTCTTTTGCAATAGTTCAACCTTGTTGGGATCATATTGGTATTATTATTTCATAGTAATTGTTTTGTTTACATGTTGGTGCCCACTAAAAATTTAAAATTATATAACAAAAGCCCCTTAGTAATTTATAAATTGATATTGGACACTCACAGGCACATGTGTGTGTCTGCAATATTAATTTACTTCGAATAAATTAAATTAAAAAGCATGATAAATCATCAAGGCGAAGTGTGCCGATTATATATATATATGCCTTAGTTTAATTCAGTTAATATTTTTACACAACTACCGTTAAGTGTCGGTTCTATCTTGGTTAAACAAGAATGGAGATAAACTCCAAACTTCCGCTCTGTGCCGCTTGCTATATATAGCAACTCTAACCTTTCAAATAGAGCTTGGGTACTTTTCTAATCTCATCTTGAAGAAGAAGGAAAGGAAGAAGAAGAAGTCCAAGCACGCTGCGGCTCGTTTCGCTCAGAGACTTCCCTCTTCTCCTTCTCCGCCGTCCTCCCCACCAGCTTCCTGCTTTCGTCTGCTTGCCGCCGGTTACTTTTGGCCCGAGAAGGTTGGGTGCTTTTCTTGGGTTGACTTGACATGGCTTTTAGTTTATTTTTATCGTCTTTCTCGTTGGTTTAATGGAAAGTTGTCGTGATCACCTTTCGGTTTTACATTGGAGTTTCTTTGTTCAATTTACCGAATTAGCTAAGAGCTGGATGAAGTTGTCTTGCTTTTTCTTATTTGCTTCTCCATTATAAAGTATTACGTTAATTACTTAGTAAGTTTCAACTCTCCGATCATAACTTGTGCTCGAGAAATGGCTACTTTGAGGCTTTCCTTCTTCTTCTTTTTTTCTTTCTATTTTGGGCGTCTTTCCCGTGTATTTAGAATCAAAGGATTTAGTGGAACTACCGCTTTTCGGTCACAAGGGGTTTAGCGTAACTTATAATTCCACAGAATTTCCTGAATTTTATGCATGAAAGAAAGAACAACAACACTGACTTCTCTGTTTTCCTCATCAATTATTTGTCCTTGATTAGTTGATATTTTAAAGCGACAACACATTCAAATTCTCTATGCAAGCACTTGCTCGTATAGATGGATGCTTCCTTTATGCTTTATGTATGTTTGTTTTTGCTTCACCAACTCTTTGCTTGCTTTTCTTGGCTATNACAATTTATCGGTTGATCTTGGCCTAAGTTGTACAATATTGACCAGTTACTTAGTGGGTGAAGGACCCTAAGAATATAAATGGCGAAGGATTAAGTGCAAAATCTTTTATGTTGAAACTAGTAGCCCGGAAGTTAAAAGCATTGGAGAAGTCCAATTAACTGCTCCTTTCTTTCCTTTTCAGTACTGGAGACCGTGAAAGATAATCGTGCGACCATTATTAAATCATGAGAGAACTACATGAGTCTCTAGTTAAATTTTAACCGAAGGGTGTGTTTGCTAACTTTAAAATCTTTTAGTGTCCATGTTCGTAGAGGACTCTGCCAAATATTTTTCCTCAATAAAGAAGTCTTATAAATATGTTAAAGAAAAGTATCAAAGATTGCAAAGAAAAACACATATTTCTATTAATTCGAAAATAGAAGCTGATGACAGATATTTATTTCTGCATCCAGCAGGAAAATAAGTACACAATGTTCACAAGGGTAGGTGTCTGAATCTATGACTACAGTTTCCCTGAGCCAAAAAAAAAAAAAGGTCCTTTAACTATGAGTGTTTATCCTGTACGATTGGATTTGAGATGCCAACATGATAAAGAATGTCTCAGCATGTTGTGTGCCTATGGGAAGAAACATCATATTTTGGACTAGTGGAATGCAAGACAACATCACTTGATCTAGGAAGTAAGTCAAATAGGGATCAGAGGCATCTCTAATGGTTGCAGTCTCAGTATACATCGTTAACTTGACTTGATGAACTGGATATTTATTGTGATTATCAACATACAACCAAGGGAATAATACTTAATTGGTTAATTCTCTTCATCAAGAACATCAACATTTTCAACTAATAGAAGCATATTCAATTTGTTTCTTATAGAATCCTTGTACCTAACATATTCACTAAATGGCTAGACTAAGACAGGACATTGATTCCTTAAGCACAAGTTATCAATCAAACGGACCATTTGTAACTTGAAAATGGAAAGGACCATTTGTAAGTTGAACTTACAAATGGTCCATTTGATTGATAACTTGTGTAACTTGAAAATGATGATAGAGAAAATATGGCCAAACATGTAATCATCATTCAACATAAGGCACATAGAATTTTACTAGGTCTTTGTATATATCTAATTATGTAAGAATTACTGCTCTAATCATGCACTGTTGCCTGAATAATAAGATGTCCAAATAAATCAACAATGAGTTTCTTGAGATTTTCACTTTGTTGCTATACTATCCTTGCCTTCTCTGCTTACCTCCTGCTTGCTTCATTGCTGAGTCTTCAGACAAGTGACAGTTCAATGCAGTAAAAATTCTAGGAACAAACCAATGACAATCTTAACTGGTTTAAAGTGTGTTACTGAAGCCATTGCTGGTTTGACATGTAGGTGTCCCATTAAAGCATCCACAGAGTATGTTAAATTGATCTTGCTATTTACATGAACAGTGTCAATAAGACATTACTGGTTTGACATATATGTGTCCCATTAAAGCATCCACAGAGTATGTTAAATTGATCCTGCTATTTACATGAACAGTGTCAATATGTGTTCCCCTTATTTAATTTGTATTTGTGTAGTGCCCTTTAGTACTAGCTTTAACTTCAATCACTGGAATCAACTAGGTCAACACATTTCCCATTTATCATGTAGGGTCTACAGTGCTTTAGAGTCTGGTGAACTAAGTTTGCAAAACGAAGCCACACAAAGTATTGATGATGTGAAAAATGTAAATTGTTTAACAGGTGGAGCTTGCCCAATTCTGATCAGTCAATTCCAGCCTCAACAGCGAATGAATTAAGGCGTGACAAGGCCACAAATATTGATGCTAAGAAATTAAAGGCCATGGCTGAGGGAATTTCACAAAGTAAGTCCCATGTCAGTGAAATAATTTACTCATCATCTGTTGTCAGTGTGACTTTCTACTGCTAATTTCCAGGAAAATCTTGAACATGTCTTTGGTTCCATAATGAAATTTCTGCTAGTTGTGATCCGTTCTTTACATTGAACCTAATGTTCTTTTAAAGAAGAAAAACATAGTCATAGCTCACCTACCATAAGGACAATAAATCTTTAGACTTCTGATGTTTTGTCAACCAGTTTTAACTGAGAGATTTTTTTCATAGATCCAAAAACCAATCTGTTAGTTCAGGTGCCATCTTTGTCATCTAAATTATTTTCCTCATGGGTTATAATCACCTATAATTCAGTTTCGTTTGTGGGACCAGATTCTTGTTAGGATAGAAAACTCTTATATGCAGCCATCTTCATTTGCTATTTAGATGCAAGAACTCCTGAAAAATATTGTCTCTCTTCGTAAGTTTTGTCTGCAGAATAGTGGATCCTTTGAAAACACTTCCTGTCCGTGGAGAATGTTTATAGCACAAATAGTTCCTAGCAGTTTCATTCTTGTGAAATTAGTTTGCCCCTAACTTTATACCAAAATCTCTGTCAGCCATGACTTCTCTAGTTATTTTAGCTGGATAGAAGTATTTTCTGGGACTCTTATGTTGTCTTCCTTTTCTGTAGTTGGGAAGGCTTTTGTTGTTGCTACAATGATTGTTTTTGGGGGTGCAACTATCACATTTGCTTTTCCTGCCTCACAGTTAGACTTGCAATCTGTAAGTACAACATATTATTACTGTTCAAGCTGTCAACTGTAATCTGCATTACTAACCTTCCATTGTTCAGGCAGTTTTCTTCAGTTGAGTAGGAGAATGTCAGGTTAAATGACCAGTTGTCAGAGGGCTGCATATAACTGTCATGATCCCTAGTGAGATCTAATGCCATAAAATGCTGCTTTGTGATATAAATAAAAATGTTGTTAAACGCCATGAGGCAAACCGAGGCATTGAGTCCATCATGACATGAGGCATAAGTTTCATGATTAAAATTATAAAACATATAATATTCATAACAATAATGAAAACTTGACAAAAAAACTAAAATAACAATTTATAAGTAAAGCACAATAAAATACATTTATGTCACATTATTATCTAAATCATCCAAAAGTTGGGTGGTCTTTAGATAATTTTTATTTTTGTCATGCAGCAAGTGACAATATCATTTTGGAATTTGTATAGAACATTATAGATGGTCACCAAAGTCTTTTAAGAAAAATATCATGTCTCTTTATTTTTGAAAATTTTGAGATTATCTGTTTTATCTTTTTAAAATGCAATATATTAAAATTTTAAAATAGATCACTTGATTGTTACTTTTGCATGTAAAATAGAAGTACTATGCGTAACTGTTAACTATGAATTGTGAGTCCTATGAAGAAATAAAAGAAAATTCTTCTCTTTATTTTTCTTATTGTTATAAGTTGGTGTTTTGCATAAAAAAGTACAAAACATAGATTAGGCTCACTTCCACGGTTCCACCTGTTGCACAAAATGGGCATTTTGCATGTGACACTACTTGCAGGTGCCTGAAAGGTCGTCTTTAATGCCTCTCTTGTCATTAGGCTCATCATGTGAGGCATGCGCCACTGTGAACCTTTGCTTTAATTTTTTACTAAAAGGTAATACTTTTCCTGAAGCTTGTCTCAGGCTTCAAGTGTGGACCACTGTGAGTCATGTGCTTCAGCCAGTGAAGCGCATGCATTAGATCAAGTATGCCCCACTGCACCGCTTCAAAGCGCTTTCTGCAGTGAGGCATAGTGAGACCTACGCCTCTAGTAGCACTGATAAAAACTGTATGTCATTGCAGTATCTTTTGCAAGCATGAAGGAAAGATTATGAAAATTGGCCAATCGACATAATTTGCAGTACCTTGTTCTCTGAACGAGATAGCTGATTGCTCAAGTTTCTCATTTTGACAGCAATCAAATGCTCTTCATATTATCTTAAGTTTAGATGAATGATACAGTGAGATTTGTTAAATATTCCATCTGACAGTGTCCAGTTTCCATTACTCAAGGCTGAAATTTTGGAACATGAGAATAACCTGTATCTGGATATTGCACGTTCATGAGCATAATGACCATTTTCTAATGTAACTAATTATTGCGAAGGTGCGAAGAAATGCAGTTCTCTGTGTCCTCCCTGAGGTCCTTTGCCACTCCCACCCGTTGAAGACCGATCGGCCGTCCTCGCTGTCCACACTCTCCGCCTACTCCAAGTGGGCGCTCCCTAATTCATCGGATCCTTCTTCTCGCCGTTCCCTGGACGCAGTGAACCCGCTTAGTGCTTTCGTCTCCTTGCCGCCGGTTACTTTTGGTTCGAGAAGGTTGGGAGCTTTTCTTGGGTTGACTTGACATGGCTTTTAGTTTATTTTTATCGTCTTTCTCGTTGGTTTAATGGAAAGTTGTCGTGATCACCTTTTGGTTTTACATTGGAGTTTCTTTGTTCAATTTACCGAATTAGCTAAGAGCTGGATGAAATTGTCTTGCTTTTTCTTATTCTGCTTCTCCATTATAAGTATTACGTTAATTACTTAGTAAGTTTTTAACTCTCCGATCATAACTTGTGCTCGAGAAATGGATACTTTGAGTCTTTGAGGCTTTCCTTCTTCTTCTTCTTCTTTTTTCTCTCTGTTTTGGGCGCCTTTCCGGTGTGTATTTAGAATCAAAGGATTCAGTGGAACTGCCGCTTTTCGGCCAGAAGGAGTTTAGCAAACAAGTGCAACATATCCGGCAACCAAGATTTCAGAATTTGATAAGCCTCAGTCTGAACCATGGAGACGAGTCATGATGAACAATTGCAGACGGCATCACAAAACAAGATGTCATTCTTGATGGTCTAAATGGACCACCAGAACAGAACCTGCATGTAGNTTCTGGTTTGTACCTTGTCCATCAAAATAATCCACGCATGAATCTAAGTTCTTGTTGGTAGGTGCTTAGGACACATTAATAACTGGGAACTTGGATCCAATTATTAGATGGTGGAGAAGCCTTAATGGTCCTCAGCCCAACTTAATAAATTAGACGAGTTCCTCAGTGGTGGATGTTCATGGCAAAATTGAACCAGAACCATGCCTGGTTCAATTGATTAAGTTAGTGCTAGTATACTAGCTAGTCTGAGAAACAAGATGAGTTTCTTGTGATGAGTTTGGGAGCTGAATTGAACATTACTGCATTTTGCAGAAGACCTGATCCCTGCCCGGTTCCGTGCGAGATCATCATGAACATGATGTCAAATTCAACTCAACCTTGAGATGTAAGCTAAGCAACCAGAACAGGGGCAATAAGTGGCTCGATGAGCTTGGTTTTCATAAATCTATTCCGCAGTGATAAATAAGCCCACATATAGTTTTACCACATAAATTCGCATTATCTATGACATGGCATGAACTGTAGAATTCTTTGCTTGAAATAAAGACATCTGCATGTAGAATTTTAATATTTAATACTCCAATTATACGTATTATGTTAATTACTTAGTAAGTTTTAACTCTCCGATCATAACTTGTGCTCGAGAAATGGCTACTTTCAGGCTTTCCTTCTTCTTCTTTTTCTTCTTTTTTTCTTTCTATTTTGGGCGTCTTTCCCGTGTATTTAGAATCAAAGGATTTAGTGGAACTGCCGCTTTTCGGTCACAAGGGGTTTAGCTAATTCCACAGAATTTCCTGAATTTTATGCATGAAAGAAAGAACAACAACACCGACTTCTCTGTTTTTCTCATCAATTATTTGTCCTTGATTAGTTGATATTTTAAAGCGACAATACATTCAAATTCTCTATGCAAGCACTTGCTCGTATAGATGGATGCATCCTCTATGCTTTACGTATGTTTGTTTTTACTTCACCAACTCTTTGCTTGCTTTTCTTGGTTATGATTTCACCAGTTTTTTATCTGAGTCTATTGCGATATTTGTACACGAGAACTATACAATTTATCGGTTGATCTTGGCCAAAGTCGTACAAAATTGACCAGTTACTTAGTGGGTGAAGGACTGTAAGAATATAAATGGCGAAGGATTAAGTGCAAAATCTTTTATGTTCAAACTAGTAGCCCGGAA
>JAANDH010001377.1:0-59541 GCA_011799765.1 Nymphaea thermarum | reverse complement strand
TAAAACTAATGCATAGATCCCATTTGAGTCCATATGAACTTGTGACTTCAACCATTTAAATCATTCATTATAGATGTAATAACGTATAAAACACATTAGATTTACTGTAAGTGAGCAATTGAATCAGTTGAATTTCATTCATTTTCAATCAAACATGTGATTGCAGTCCACTAAATCATTAAATATGAATGTAACAACATGTTAAGCACATTCAATTAAATTTGTGTCATCAAGAGAATCACTTAAATCCCACTCGTATTGATAGGAACTTGTGATTTCAATCACTTAAATTGTTCACTATAGAGGTAACATGAAGTTAAACTTATCGGATTAGATAAAGGGATCAAACAAATGCATTGGACTCATTTGTATCCATATAAATTATTGATTTTAATAAATTAAATAATTCATTATAGACATTATAACAAGTGAAACATATAAGATTAACCAGAAGGGAAGATATGAATGAGTTGAATCTCATTCATTTTCGTACAAACGTGTGATTTCAATTCACTAAATCATTCAAAGTGAATGTAACAACAAGTTAACCATATTCAATTAAATATGTGTGATCGACCGAATCAACTAAATCTCTTTCGTATTGATACGAACTTTTGATTTCAATCTCTTAGATCGTTCATTAGAGATGTAACTTCAAGTTCAACTCATTGGATTAGTTAAAATGGATCAAACAAATGCATTGGTTCCATTTGTATCTACATAAACTAGTGATTTTAATCACTTAAATCATTCATTATAGACATTATAACAAGTCAAACATATTAGATTATCATTCATTTTGTTTTAAACTTGTGATTTCAATCCACTAAATCATTCAAATAATTCATTATATACATATAAACTATTTATTTTAATCATTTAAATAATTCATTATAGACATGATAACAAGTGAAACATACTAAATTAACCAAAAGGGATCATATGAATGAGTTGAATCTCATTCATTTTCATACAAACGTGTCATTTCAATCTTCTAACACATTAAATGTGAATGTCACAACAAGTTAACCACATTCAATTAAATATGTGTGATCAAATGAATCAATTAAATCTCTCTGGGATTGATACGAACTTGTGATTTCAATCTCTTAGATCGTTCGTTAGTCATGTAACTACAAGTTCAACTAATTGGATTAGTTACAAGGGATCAAACAAATGCATTGATCCCATTTGTATCTATATGAACTAGTGATTTTAATCACTTAAATCATTCATTATGGACATTATAACAAGTGAAACATATTAGATTAACATAAATGGTTCAAATGAATGAGATGAATCACAAGTGAGACACATTAGATTAAACATAAGTGAGCAATGAATCACTTCAATATCATTCATTTTCTTTTAAACTTGTGATTTCAATCCACTAAATCATTGAGTCTGGATGGAACAACATGTTAAACACATTCAATTAAATATGTGTGATCAAGATAATCACTTAAATCCCACTCGTATTGACAGGAACTTGTGATTTCAAGCCCGTAAATCGTTCACTATAGATGTAACAAGAAGTTAAACTCATTGGATTAGATACAAGGGATCAAACAAGAAGTTAAATGCATTGGTCCCATTTGCATACATATAAACTATTGATTTTAATCATTCAAATAATTCGTTATAGACATTATAACAAATGAAACATATTGGATTAACCAAAAGGGATCATATGAATGACTTGAATATCATTCATTTTCATACAAACGTGTGATTTCAATCCACAAAATCATTCAATGTGAATGTAACAACAAGTTAACCACATTCAAATAAATATGTGTGATTAAATGAATCAATTAAATCTCTCTCGTATTGATACGAACTTGTGATTTCAATCTCTTAAATCATTCGTTAAAGATGTGACTACAAGTTCATTCAATTAAATATGTGTGATCAAAAAAATCACTTAAATCCCACTCGTATTGATAGGAACTTATGATTTCAAGCCCTTAAATCGTTCACTATAGATGTAACAAGAAGTTAAACTCATTGGATTAGATATAAGGGATCAAACAGATGTGTTGGTCCCATTTGTATAAATATAAACTAGTGATTTTAATCATTTAAATAATTCGTTATAGACATTATAACAAGTGAAACATATTAGATTATCCAAAAGGGATGATATGAATAAGTTGAATGTCATTCATTTTCATACATATTTGTGTTTTCAATACACTAAATTTTTCATTGTGAATGTGACAACAAGCTGACCACATTCAATTAAATATGTGTGATGAAATGAATCAATTAAATCTCTCTTGCATTGATACGAACTTGTGATTTCAATCTCATATATCCTTCGTTATATATGTAACTTCAAGTTCATTCAATTAAATATGTGTGATCAAGAGAATCACTTAAATCCTACTCGTATTGATAGGAACTTGTGATTTCAATCCCATAAATCATTCAATATAGATGTAACGAGAAGTTAAACTCGTTTGATTAGATACAAGAGATCAAACAAATGCATTGGTCTCATTTGTATACATATAAACTATTGACTTTAATCATTTAAATAATTCATTATAGACATTATAACAAGTGAAACATATTAGACTAACATAAAGGGATCATGTGAATGAGATGAATCACATTCATTTTCATACAAACTTGTGATTTCAATGATTTAAATCATTCATTATAGATATAATAACAAGTAAGACACATTAGATTAAGTATAAGTGAGCAATGAATCACTTGAATCTCATTCATTTTCTTTTAAACTTGTGTATTCAATCCACTAAATAATTAATTATGAATGGCACAACATGTTAAGCACATTCAATTAAATATGTGTGATCAAGAAAATCACTTAAATTCCACTCGTATTGATAGGAAGTTTTGATTTCAATCCCTTAAATTATTCACTATAGATGTAACAAGAAGTTAAACTTATTGTATTAGATAAATGGATCAAACAAATGCATTGGTACCATTTGTATCCATATAAACTATTGATTTTAATCATTTAAATAATTCATTATAGACATTATAACAAGTGAAACATATCAGATGAATGAGTTGAATCTCATTTATTTTCATACAAACGTGTGATTTCAATCCACTAAATCATTCATTGTGAATGTAACAACAAGTTAACCAAATTCAATTAAATATTTGTGATCAAATGAATCAATTAAATCTCTCTAGTGTTGATATGAACTTGTGATTTCAATCTCTTATATCGTTCATTAGAGATGTAACTACAAGTTCAACACATTAATTAAATATGTGTGATACGAAGAATCACTTAAATCCCACTCGTATTGATACGAACTTGTGGTTTGAATAACTTAATTCATTCACTATGGATGTAATTAGAAGTTAAACTCATTGGATTAGATACAAGGGATCAACCAAATGCATTGGTCCCATTTGTATCTATATAAGCAAGTGATTTTAATAATTTAAACCATTCATTATTTGTTAATATTAGATTAACTATAAGGGATCATTTGAATGAGTTGAATCTCACTCATTTTTATACAAACGTGTGATTTCAATCCACTAAATCATTCAATGTAAATGTAACAAAAAGTTAACCACTATCAATTATATATGTGTGATCAAATGATTCAATTAAATCTCTCTGGTATTGATACGAACTTGTGATTTCAATCTCTTAAATCATTCGTTAGTTCAACTCATTGGATTGGATATGTGTTATCAAGTGAAACAATTAAATCTGTCTTGTATTGATATGATCTTGTGTTTTGAATGTCTTAGATCGTTCATTAGAGATGTAACTACAAGTTCAACTCATTGAATTAGTGAAAAGGGATAAAACAAATGCATTGGTCCTACTTGTATCTATATAAACTAGTGATTTTAATCATTTAAATCATTCATTATAGACATTATAACAAGTTAAACATATTAAATTGACAATAACGGATCATATGAATGAGTTGAATCTCATTTATTTTCTTACAAACTTGTGATTTCAATCCCCTAAATCATTCAATGTCAATATAACTACAAGTTAACCACATTCAATTAAATACGTGTGATCAAATGAATCAATTAAATCTCTTTGGTATTGATGCAAACTTGTGATTTCAATCTCTTAAGTCATTCGTTAGTTCAACTCATTGGATTAGATACAAGGAAACAAACAAATGCATTGGTCCCATTTGTATCCATATAAACTAGTGATTTTGATCATTTAAATCATTCATTATAGACATTATAACAAGCTTAACATATCAGATTAACTAAAAGGGATCATATGAATGAGATGAATCACATTCATTTTCATACAACCTTTTGATTTCAATCGTTTAAATCATTTATTATAGATGTAATAACAAGTGAGACGCATTAGATTAAATATAAGTGAGCAATGAATCACTTGAATCTCATTCATTCTCTTCTAAACTTGTGATTTCAATCCACTAAATCATTCAATATGGATAGAATAACATGTTTAGTACATTCAATTAAGTATGTGTGATCAAGAGAATCAATTAAATCCCACTCGTATTGATAGGAACTTGTGATTTCAATCCCTTAAATCGTTCACCATAGATGTAACAAGAAGTTAAACTCATTGGATTAGATAAATGGATCAAACAAAAGCATTGGTCCCATTTGTATACATATAAACTGTTGATTGTAATCATTAAAATAATTCATTAAAGGCATTATAACAAGTTAAACATATTAGATTAACAATAAGGGATCATATGAATGAGTTAAATGTCATTCATTTTCATACAAATGTGTGATTTCAATCCACTAAATCACTCAATGTGAATGTAACAACAAGTTAACCACTTAAATAATTCAATGTGAATGTAACTACAAGTTCAACTCATTGAATTAGTTAAAAAGGATAAAAAAAATGCATTGGTCCCATTTGTTTCTACAAAAACTAGTGACTTTAATCACTTAAATAATTCATTATAGACAATAAAACAAGTGAAACATATTAAATTAACCAAAAGGGATCAAATAAATGAGTTGAATCTCATTCATTTTCATACGAACGTGTGATTTCAATCCACTAAATCATTAAATGTGATTGTAACAACAAGTTAACCACATTCAATTAAATATGTGTGGTCAAATGAATCAATTAAATCTCTCCCGTATTGATACGAACATGTGATTTCAATCTCTTAAATTCTTCGTTAGAGATGTAAGTAAAAGTTCATTCAATTAAATAAGTGTGATCAATAGAATCACCTAAATCTCACTCGTATTGTTAGGAACTTGTGATTTCAAGCCCTTAAATCGTTCACTATAGATGTAACAAGAAGTTAAACTCATTGGATTAGATACAAGGCATCAAACAAATGCATTGGTCCCATTTGTATAATTATAAACTAGTGATTTTAATCATTTAAATAATTCATTATAGACATTAGAACAAGTGAAACATATTAGATTATCCAAAAGGGATGATATGAATAAGTTGAATCTCTTTCATTTTCATACAAAATTGTGATTTCAATACACTAAATCATTCAATGTAAATGTGACAACAAGCTAACCACATTCAATTAAATATGTGTGATCAAATGAATCAATTAAATCTCTCTTGCATTGATACGAACTTGTGATTTCAATTTCTTAGATCCTTCATGAGAGATGTGACTACAAGTTCACCTCATTTAATTAGATACAATGGACCAAACAAATGCATTGGTCCCATTTGTGACAACAAGCTAACCACATTCATATGAATGAGTTGAATCTCACTCATTTTGATACAAACTTCATTTCAATCCACTAAATCATTCAATGTAGATGTAACAACAAGTTAACCACATTCAATCAAGTATGTGTGATCAAATGAATCAATTAAATCTCTCTCGTTTTGATACGAACTTGTGATTTCAATCTCTTATATCGTTCAGTATAAATGTAACTACAAGTTCAGCACATTAATTAAATATGTGTGATAAGAAGAATCACTTAAATCTCACCCGTATTGATAGGAACTTGTGATTTCAATCCATTAAATCATTCACTATGGATGTAATAAGAAGTCAAACTCGTTGGATTAGAAACAATGGATCATACAAATGCATTAGTCCCATTTATATCCATATAAATTAGTGATTTTAATCATTTAAATCATTCATTATAGACCTTATTACAAGTTAATATTAAATTAACTATAAGAGATCATATGAATGAGTTTAATCTCTTTCTTTTTCATACAAACTTGTGATTTCAATCTACTAAATCATTCAATTTGAATGTAACAACAAGTTAACCACATTCAATTAAATATGTGTGATCAAATGAATGAATTAAATCCCTCTTGTGTTGATACGAACTTGTGATTTCAATCTCTTAGATCCATTGTTAGAGATGTAACTACAAGTTCAACTCATTGGATTAGTTAAAAAGGATCAAACAAATGCATTGGTCCCATTTGTCTCTCTATAAACTAGTGATTTTAATCACTCAAATCATTCATTATAGACATTATAACAAGTTAAACAAATTAGATTTACAATAATGGATCGTATGAATGAGTTGAATCTCATTCATTTTCATACAAGGTAATGATTTCAATCCACTAAATCATTCAATGTGAATGTGACAACAAGTTGATCACATTCAATAAAATATGTGTGATCAAATGAATCAATTAAATCTCTCTTGTATTGATACAAACTTGTGATTTCAATCTCTTAGATCCTTCGTTAGAGATGTAACTACAAGATCATTCAATTAAATATGTGGGATCAATAGAATCACTTAAATCTCTCTCATATTGATAGGAACTTGTGATTTCAATCCCTTAAATCATTCACTACAAACGTAACAAGAAGTTAAACTCATTTGATAAGATACAAGGCATCAAATAAATGCATTGGTCCCATTTGTATACATATAAACAAGTGTTTTTAATCATTTAAATAATTCATTGAAGACATTATAACAAGTGAAATATATTAGATTATTCAAAAGGGATCATATGAATGAGTTGAATCTCATTAATTTTCTTACATATTTATCATTTCAATACACTAAATCATTTAATGTGAATGTGACAACAAGTTAACCACATTGAATTAAATATTTGTGATCAAATGAATCAATTAAATCTCTCTTGTATTGATACGAACATGTGATTTTAATCTCTTATATCCTTCGTCAGAGATGTAACTACACGTTCAACCCATTGGATTAGATACAAGGGATAAAACAAATGCGTTGGGCCCATTTGTATCCATATAAATTAGTGATTTTAATCATTTAAATCATTCATTATATACATTATAACAAGTGAAACATATTAGATTAACTATAAGAGATCATATGAATGAGTTGAATCTCACTAATTTTGATACAAACTTCATTTCAATCCATATATCATTCAATGTAGATGTAACAACATGTTAACCACATTTAATCAAGTTAGTGTGATCAAATGAATCACTTAAATCTGTCTCGTATATATACGAACTTGGGATTTCAATCTCTTATATCGTTCATTATATATGTAACTACAAGTTCAGCACATTAAATCCCAATCGTATTGATAGGAATTTGTGATTTCAATCTCTTAGATCATTCGTTAGAGATGTAACTACAAGTTCAACTCATTAGATTCGTGAAAAGGGATCGAACAAATGCATTGGTCCCATTTGTCTCTATAAAAACTAGTGATTTTTAATTACTTAAATAATTCATTATTGACATTATAACAAGTTAAACATATTAGATTTACAATAACGGATTATATGAATGAGTTGAATCTCATTCATTTTTATATAAACTTGTGATTCCAGTCCACTAAATCATTCAATGTGAATGTAACAACAAGTTAACCACATTCAATTAAATATGTGTGATCAAATGAATCAATTAAATCTCTCTCGTATTGATAGGAACTTGTGATTTCAATCTCTTAGATCCTTCGTTATAGATGTAACTACAAGTTCATTCAATTAAATATGTGTGATCAAGAGAATCACTTAAATCTCACTCGTATTGATAGGAACTTGTGATTTGAATCCCATAAATCATTCACTATAGATGTAGCAACAAGGTAAACTCATTTGATTAGATACAAGGGATCAAATATGTTGGTCCCATTTTATACATATAAACTATTGATTTTAATAATTTAAATAATTCATTAGAGACATTATAACAAGTGAAACATATTAGATTAACATAAAGTGATCATATGAATGAGATGAATCACATTCATTTTCATACAGACTTGTGATTTCAATCATTTAAATAATTCATTATAGATGTAATAACAAGTAAGACACATTAGATTAAATTTAAGTGAGCAATGAATCACTTGAATCTCATTCATTTTCTTTTAAACTTGTGATTTCAATCTCCTAAGTCATTCAATATGGATGGAACAACATGTTAAGTACATTCAATTAAATATGTGTGATTAAGAGAATCACTTAAATCTCACTCGTATTGATATGAACTTGTGATTTCAATGTCTTAACTCGTTCACTATAGATATAACAAGAAGTTAAACTCATTGGATTGGATACAATGGATCAAACAAATGTATTGGTCCCATTTGTATCCATATAAATTAGTGATTTTAATCATTTAAATTATTCATTATAGACATTGTTACAAGTTAATATTAAATTAACTATAAGGGATCATATGAATGAGTTGAATCTCTTTGATTTTCATACAAACTTGTGATTTCAATCCACTAAATCATTCAATGTGAATGTAACAACAAGTTAACCACATTCAATTAAATATGTGTGATCAAATGAATCAATTAAATCTCTCTCGTATTGATACAAACTTGTGATTTCAATCTCTTAGATCCTTCGTCAAAGATGTAACTACAAGTTCAACTCATTGAATTATATACAAAGGATCAAACAAATGCATTGGTCCCATTTGTATCCATATAAACTAGTGATTTTAATTATTTAAATAATTTATTATAGACATATTAACAAGTTAAACATATTAGATTAACAATAAGGGATCATATGAATGAGTTGAATCTCACTCATTTTGATACAAACTTGATTTCAATCTACTAAATCATTCAATGTAGATGTAACAACAAGTTAACCACATTCAATTAAGTATGTGTGATTAAATGAATCAATTAAATCTCTTTCATATTGATACAAACTTGTGATTTCAATCTCTTAAATCCTTCGTTAGAGATGTAACTACAAGTTCATTCAATTAAATATGTGTGATCAAGACAATCACTTAAATTTCACTCGTATTGATAGGAACTTGTGATTTTATTATCCTAAATCATTCACTATAGATGTAACAAGAAGTTAAACTCATTTGATTAGATATGAGGGATCAAATAAATGCATTGGTCCCCTTTGTATACATATAAACTAGTGATTTTAATCATTTAAATAATTCATTATAGACATTATAACAAGTGAAACATATTAGATTAACCAAAAGGGATCATATGAATGAGTTGAATCTCATTTATTTTCATACAAATTTGTGATTTCAATCCACTAAATCATTCAATGTGAATGTGACAACAAGTTAATCACATTCAGTTAAATATGTGTGATCAAATGAATCAAGTAAATATCTCTTGTATTGATATGAACTTGTGATTTCAATCTCATAGATCCTTCGTTAGAGATGTAACTACAAGTTCATTATATTAAATATGTGTGATCAAGAGAATCACTTAAATCTCATTCGTATTAATAGGGAACTTGTGATTTCAACACCTTAAATCGTTCACTATAGATGTAACAAGAAGTTAGCCTCATTAGATTAGATACAAGGGATCAAACAAATGCATTGGTCCTATTTGTATTCATATAAACTAGTGATTTTAATCATTTAAATAATTCATTATACACATTATAACCAGTGAAACATATTAGATTAACCAAAAGGGATCATATGAATGAGTTGAATCTCATTTATTTTCATACAAATTTGTGATTTCAATCTACTAAATCATTCAATGTGAATGTGACAAGAAGTTAATCACATTCAATTAAATATGTGTGATCAAATGAATCAATTAAAACTCTCTGGTATTGATACTAACATGTGATTTAAATCTCTTAGATCATTCGTTAGAGATGTAACTACAAGTTCATTCAATTAAATATGTGTGATTAAGAGAATGACTTTAATCCCACTCGTATTGATAGGAACTTGTGATTTCAATACCTTAAATTGTTCACTATAGATGTAACAAGAAGTTAAACTCATTGGATTGGATACAAGAGATCAAACAAATGGATTGGTCCCATTTGTATACATATAAACTAGTGATTATAATCATTTAAATAATTCATTATATACATTATAACAGGTGAAACATATTAGATTAACCAAAAGGGATCATATGAATGAGTTGAATCTCATTCATTTTCATACAGATTTGTGATTTCAATCCGCTAAATCATTCAATGTGAATGTTACAACAAGTTAATCACATTCAATTAAATATGTGTGATCAAATAAATCAATTAAATCTCTCTGGTATTGACACGAACTTGTGATTTCAATCTCTTATATCATTCGTTAGTGATGTAACTACAAGTTCAATTCATTGGATTAGATATAATGGATCAAACAAATGCATTGGTCCCTATTGTATCGATATAAACTAGAGATTTTGATCATTTAAATCATTCATTGTAGACATTATAACAAGTGAAACATATTAGATTAACATAAAGGGATCATATGGATGAGATGAATCACATTCATTTTCATACAAACTTGTGATTTCAATCATTTAAATAATTCATTATAGATGTAATAACAAGTGACACACAATAGATTAAATATAAGTGAGCAATGAATCACTTGAATCTCATTCATTTTAATTTAAACTTGTGATTTCAATCCACTAAATCATTTAATATGGATGGAACAACATGTTCTCGTTGGTTCAGAAAATGTGCCTTCATTTATGGGGACTTTTTATATCCCGAAAAAGGTACAGGATGAGCTACTTAATGGTATTCAGACACCATCAGATTCTCCACCCCCCAACTTTTTCTTTTTTTTGAATTTTAAGCTAAAATATGTTGAACAGTGGAGTTATTCTAATGATTTCACCCATCTTCTTGCCTCGTTGTACCGTCTGAAAATGTTTTTTAGGTCATCAAACCCATCGTGAATAGTGTACTTTATTCTTTTCTTTTCTTTTTTTCTGAGAATAGGCTCAGGTGCACAACCTATTTGACTACTGTAAGAATTATTAAAAAAAAGAAGGATTGACGGCTGGAAAAACTGTTCACCCACCAAGCAAAACCATTCAATTAAATATGTGTAATCAAGAGAATCACTTAAATCCCACTCATATTGAAAGGAACTTGTGATTTCAATCTCTTAAATCGTTCACTATAGATACAACAAGAAGTTAAACTCATTGGATTAGATAAAGGGATCAAAAATCCCTTAGATCATTATTATAGATGTAACAACAAGTTCAACTGATTGGATTAGCTACAAGGGATCAAACAAACTATTGATTTTAGTCATTTAAATAATTCATTATAGACATTATAACAAGTGAAACATATTAGATTAACCAAACTGGATCATATAAATGAGTTGAATCTCATTCATTTTTATTTAAACGTGTGATTTCAATCCACTAAATCATTCTATGTGAATGTAACAACAAGTTAACCACATTCAATTAAATATGTGTGATCAAATGAATCAATTAAATCTCTCCCGTATTGATATAAACTTGTGATTTTGATATCTTAAATCGTTTGTTAGAGATGTAACTAAAAGTTCAACTCATTGGATTAGATACAAGGGATCAAACAAATGGATTGACCCCATTTGTGTCCATACTGGATACAAATGGGAACAATGCAATTGCTTGATCTTTGGTATTGAATCCAATGAGTTTAACTTTTTGCTACATCTGTAGTTAACGATTTAAGGGATTGAAATTACAAGTTCCTATCAATATGAGTGGAATTTAAGTGATTCTTTTGATCACACATATTTAATTGAATGTGCTTAACTTGTTGTTACATCCATATTGAATGATTTAGTGGATTGAAATCACAAGTTTGTGTGAAAATGAATGAGATTCAAGTCATTTGTTTGATCTCTTATACTTAATCTAATGTGTTTCACTTGTTATTACATTTTTAATGAATGATTTAAATGATTCAAATCACAAGTTTATATGGATACAAATGGGATCAATGCATTTGTTTGATTCTTTATATTTAATCCAATTTTAACTTCTTGCTACATCTATAATGAACGATTTAAGGGATTGAAAGCACAAGCTTCTATCAATACGAGTGGGATTTAAGTGATTGTTTTGACCACATATATAATTGAATGTGTTTAACTTGTTACATCCATGTTGAATGATTTAGTGTATTGAAATCATAAGATTTGCTCACTTATATTTAATCTAATGTGTCTCACTTGTTATTACATCTATATTGAATGGTTTAAATGATTGAAATCACAAGTTCATATGTATACAAATGGGATCTATGCATTATTTGATCTGTTGTACTTAATCCAATCAGTTGAACTTGTTGTTACATATGTGATGAATGATCTAAGGAATTGAAATCACTAGTTTGTATCAATAAAAGTAAGATTTAAATGATTCAATTGATCACACATACTTAATTGAATGTGCTCAACTTGTTGTTACATCCATATTGAATGATTTAATTGATTGAAATCACAAGTTTGTGTGAAAATGAATGAGATTCAAGTCATTCATTTGATCCCTTATAGTTAATCTAATGTGTTTCACTTGTTATTACATTTTTAATAAATGATTTAAATGATTGATATCACAAGTTTATATGGATGCAAATGGGGTCAATGCTTTTGTTTGATCCCATGTATTTAATACAACGATATAAGGGATTGAAATCACTCGCTTGTATCTATACGAGTGGGATTTAAGTGATTCTTTCATTTGATCATGCATATTTAATTGAATGTGTTTAACTTGTTGTTACATCTGCATCGAATGATTTAATCGATTAAAATCACAAGTTTGTATGAAAATGAATGAGATTCAAGTCATTCATTGATGCCTTACAGTTAACCAAATGTGTTTCACTTGTTATTACAGTTATAATGAATGATTTAAATCATTAAAATCACAAGTTTATGTGGATTCAAATGGGACCAATGCATTTGTTTGATCCCTTATATTCCTTATATTTAATACAACGAGTTGAACTTCTTGTCACATCTATAATGAATGATCTAGGTGATTGAAATCTAATGTGTTTCACTTGTTATAATGTCTATAATGAATTATTTAAATGATTGAAATCACTAGTTTATATGGATACAAATGGGACCAATGCATTTGTTTGATCCTTTGTATTCAATCCAACAAGTTTAACTTCTTGCTAGATATATAGTGAACGATTTAAGGGATTGAAATCACAAGTTCCTATCAATACGTGTGGGATTTATGTGATTTTTTTGATCACACATAATAAATTTAATGTGCTTAAGTTTTGTTACATCCATATTGAAGTGATTTAAATGATTGAAATCAGAAGTTTAAATGAAAATGTTCTAAATTCAAGTGATTCATTTGCACACTTATATTTAATCTAATGTGTCTCACTTGTTATTACATCTATACTGAATGTTAAATGATTGAAATCAGAAGTTCATATGTATACAAATGGGATCTATGCATTAATTTGATCCCTTGTAGTTAATCCAATCAATCGAACTTGTTGTTACATGTATAATGTATACAAATGAAATCACAAGTTTGTATTAATAAAAGTGGGATTTAATTGATTCATTTGATCACACACACTTAATTGAATGTGCTCAATTTGTTGTTACATCCATATTGAACGATTTAGTAGATTGAAATCACAAGTTTGCATGAAAATGAATGATATTCAAGTCATTTATATGATCTCTTATAGTTAATCTAATGTGTTTCACTTGTCATAATGTCTATAATGGATTATTTAAATGATTGAAATCACAAGTTTATATAGATACAAATGGGATCAATGCATTTGTTTGATCCGTTGTATTTAATCCAATGAGTTTAACTTCTTGCTACTTCTATAGTGAACAATTTAAGGAATTGAAATCACATGTTCCTATCAATACCAGTAGGATTTAAGTGATTCTTTTGACCACATAGATAATTGAATGTGCTTAACTTGTTGTTACATACATATTGAATGACTTAGTGGATTGAAGTTACAAGTTTAATTGAAAATAATTGAAATTCAAGGGATTCATTTGCTCACTTATAGTTAATATAATATGTTTCACTTGTTATTACAATTATAATGAATGATTTAAATCATTGGAATTACAAGTTTATATGGATATAAATGGGATCAATGCATTTGTTTGATCCCTTGTATTTAATACAATGAGCTGAACTTGTTGTCACATCTATAGTGAACGATCTAGGGGATTGGAATCACAAGTTCATATCAATTGGAGTAGGATTTAAGAGATTCATTTGATCTCACATAGTTAATTGAATGTACTTAACTTATTGTTACATCCATATTGAAAGATCTAGAAAATTGAAATCACAAGTTTCTATGAAAATGAGCGAGATTGAAGTCATACATTTGATCCCTAGTAGTTAATTTAATGTGTTTCACTTTTCATTACATTTGTGATCAATGATGGAAATGATTGAAATCACAAGTTCATATGGATACAAATGAGATCTATGCATTAGTTTGATCTCTTCTAGTTAATCCAATGAGTTGAACTTGTTGTTACATGTACAGTGTATAATTTAAGGGATTGAAATCACACGCTTGTATATATAGGAGTGGGATTTAAGTGATTCTGTCATTTGATCATTCATTTGATGATGACTATTTAATTGAATGTGTTTAACTTGTAGTTCCATCCATATCAAACGATTTAGTGGATTGACCTCACAAGTTTGTTTGAAAATGAATGAGATTCAAGTTATTCATATGATCTCTTATAATTAATGTAATGTGTTTCACTTGTTATACTGTATATAATGAATTATTTAAATGATTGAAATCACAAGTTTATATGGATACAGATTGGATCTATGCATTAGTTTGATCACTTGTATTTAATCCAATGAATTGAACTTGTTGTTACATCTATAGTGAACGATTTAAGGGAATGAAATCACAGGTTCCTATGAATAAAAGTGGGATTTAATTCATTCATTTGATCACACACACTTAATTGAATGAGATTCAAGTCATTCATTTGATCCCTTATAATTAATCTAATGTGTTTTACTTATTATTACATTTATAATAAATGATTTAAATAACGGAAATCATAAATTTACATGGATGCTAATGGGATCAATGCATCTGTTTGATCCCTCATGTTTAATATAATGAGTTAAACTTGTTGTCACATCTATAGTGAACGATCTAGGGTTATTGAAATCACAAGTTCAAATAATTTAGAGTAGGATTTAAGAGATTCATTTGATCTCACATAGTTAATTGAATATACTTAACTTATTGTTACATCCATATTGAATGATCTAGTGAATTGAAATCACAAGTTTCTATGAAAATGAGCGAGATTGAAGTCATTCATTTGAACCCTTGTAGTTTTTGTAATGTGTTTCACTTGTTATTATATTTGCAATGAATGATTTAAATGATTGAAATCACAAGTTTATATGGATACAAACAGGATCTATGCATTAGTTAGATCCCTTGTAGTTAATCCAATGAGTTGAACTTGTTGTTACATCTATAGTGAACAATTTGAGGGTTTGAAATCACACGCTTGTATTTATACGAGTGGGATTTAAGTGATTCTTTCATTTGATCTTGTATATTTAATTGAATGTGTGTAACTTGTTGTTACATCCATATCGAATGATTTAGTAGATTGACATCACAAGTTTGTATGAAAATGAATGAGATTTAAGTCATTCATTTGATCCTTTATAATTAATCTAATGTTTTTCACTTGTTATTACATCTATAATGAATGATTTTAATGTTTCAAATGACAAGCTCATATTAATACGAGTGAGATTTAAGTGATTCATTTGATCATGCAATGAATGTTGTTGACTCGTTGTTACATCCACATTGAATGATTTAGAGGATTGACATCACAAATTTGTATGAAAATGAATGAGATTCAAGTAATTCATTTGATCCCTTATAATTAATCTAATGTATTTCACTTGTTATTACATCTACAAGAAAGATTTTAATTATTAAAATTACAAGTTCATATCAATACGAGTGGAATGATTTAGTGGATTGAAATCACAAGTGTAAATGAAAATGAATGAAATTCATGTGATTCATTTGCTTACTTATATTTAATCTAAAGTGTCTCCACTTGTTATTACATCTATAATGAATGATTTAAGAGATTGTAGTTAATCCAATCAGTTGAACTTGTTGTTACATCTATAATGAATGATCTAAGGGATTGAAATCACAGTTTTGTATCAATGAAAGTGGAATTTAATTGATTTATTCGATCACAGACACTTAATTGAATATGCTCAATTTGTTGTTACAATCATATTAAATGATTTTGGGAATTGAAATCACAATTTTATAAGAAAATGAATGAGATTCAAGCCATTCATTTGATCTCTTATAGTTATTCTAATGTGTTTCACTTGTTATTACATTTATAATGAATGATTTAAATGATTGAAATCACAAGTTTATACTTTATAAGGATACGAATGAGGTCAACACATTTGTTTGATCCCTTGTATTTAATTCAATGAGTTGAACTGGTTGTCACATCTATAGTAAAGGATCTAGGAGATTAAAATCACAAGTTCATATCAATTGGAGTAGGATTTAAGAGATTCATTTGATCTCACATAATTAATTGAATGTACTTAACTTATTGTTACATCCATATTGAATCATATAGTAAATTGAAATCACAATTTCTATGAAAATGAGCGAAATTGAAGTCATTCATTTGATCCCATGTAGTAAATCTAATGTTTTTAACTTGTTATTACATTTGCAATGAATGATTTAAATGATTGAAATTGATATGGATACAAACGGGATCTATGCATTAGTTAGACCCCTTGTAATTAATCCAATGAGTTGAACTTGTTACATCTATACTGAACAATTTGAGGGATTGAAATCACACGCTTGTATCTATACGAGTGGGATTTAAGTGATTTTTTCATTTGATCAAGCATATTTACTTGAATGTATTTAACTTGTTGTTACATCCATATCAAATTATTTAGTGGATTGATATCACAAGTTTGTATGAGAATGAATGAGATTCAAGTCATTCATTTGATCCCTTATAATTAATCTAATGTATTTCACTTGTTATTACATCTATAATAATGATTTTAGTGTTTGAAATCACAAGTTTTTATCAATACGAGTGGGATTTAAGTGATTCATTTCATCATGCATATTTAAATGAATGAGGTTAACTTGTTGTTAGATCCATATCAAATGATTTAGTTGATTGAAATCACAAGTGTAAATGAAAATTAATTAAATTGAAGTGATTCATTTGCTCACTTATATTTAATCTAAAGTGTCTCACTTGTTATTACATCTACAATGAATGATTTAAAAGATTGAAATCACATGTTCATATGTATACAAATGGGATCTATGCATTAGTTTGATACCTTGTAGTTAATTCAGTCAGTTGAACATGTTGTGACATCTATAATGAACGATCTAAGGGATTGAAATCACTGGTTTGTGTCAATAAAAGTGGGAATCAATTGATTTATTTGATCACACACACTTATATGAATGTGCTCAATTTGTTGTTACATCCATATTGAATGATTTAGTGGACTGAAATCACAAGTTTGTATGAAAATGAATTAGATTCAAGTCATTCATTTGATCTCTTATAATTAATCTAATGTGTTTCACTTGTTATTACATTTATAATGAATGATTTAAATTATTGAAATCACAAGTTTACATGAATGCAAATGGGATCAATGATTGAAATCACAAGTTTACTTAAATCCCACTTGTATTGATAGGAACTTGTGTTTTCAATCCCTTAATCATTTGCTATAAAAGTACCAAGAAGTTAAACTCATTGGATTAATGCATTGATTCCATTTGTATCCATATAAACTTGTGATTTCAATCATTTAAATATTTCATTATAGACATTATGACAAGTGAAACACATTACATTAATTGTAAGATATCATATGAATAACTTGAATCTCATTCATTTTCATACAAACTTGTGATGTCAATCCACTAAATCGTTTGATATGGATGGAACTACAAGTTAAACACATTCAATTAAATTGTCATCATCAAATGAATGATCAAATGACAGAATCACTTAAATCCCACTCCTATAGATACAAGTGTGCGATTTCAATCCCTTAAATTGTACACTATAGATGTAACAACATGTTCAACTCATTGGATTAACTACAAGGGATCTGACTAATGCATAGATCTTGTTTGTATCCATATCAACTTGTAATTTTAATCATTTTAATCATTCATTACAAAAGTAATAACAATTCAAACACATTAAATTAACTATAAGGGATCAAATGAATGACTTCAATTTCGCTCATTTTCATAGAAACTTGTGATTTCAATTCACTAGATCTTTCAATATGGATGTAACAATAAGCTAAGTACATTCAATTAACTAAGTGAGACCAAATGAATCTCTTAAATCCTACTCCAGTTGATATGAACTTGTGATTTCAATCCCCTAGCTCGTTCACTATAGATTTGACAACAAGTTTAACTCATTTAATTAAATACAAGGGATCAAACAAATGCATTGATCCCATTTGCATCCAAGTAAACTTGTGTCTTCAATCATTTAAATCATTCATTATAAATGTAATAACAAGTGAAACACATTAGATTTATAAGGGATCAAATGAATGACTTGAATCTCATTCATTTTCATACAAACTTGTGATTTCAATCTTCTAAATCATTCAATATGGATGTAACAACAAATTGTGCGCATTCATATAAGTTTGTGTGATAAAAAATCTCACTTTTATTGATACAAACCAATAATTTCAATCCCTTAGATCATTCATCAACGATGAAACAACAAGTTCAAATGATTGGATTAACTACAAAGGATCAAACTAATGCATAGATCACATTTGTATACATATAAACTTGTGATTTCAATCAGTTAAATCATTCATTATAGATGTAATCACAAGTGAGACACATTAGATTATAAGTGAGCAAATGAATCACTTGAATTTCATTCATTTTCAGTTAAACTTGTAATTTCAATCCACTAAATCATTCAATATGGATGTAAAAACAAGTTAAGCACATTCAATTATATATGTGGTCAAAAGAATCACGTAAATCTCACTCCTATTGATAGGAACTTATGATTTCAATCCCTTAAATCGTTCACTGTAGAAGTAGCAAGAAGTTAAACTCATTGGATTAAATACAAGGGATCAAACAAATGCATTGATCTCATTCGTATCCATATAAACTTGTGATTTCAATCATTTAAATAATTTATTATAGACATTCTGACAAGTGAAACACATTACGTTAACTATAAGAGATCATATGAATGACTTGAATCTCATTCATTTTTATACAAACTTGTGATGTCAATCCACTAAATCATTCGTTATAAATGTAACAACAAGTTAAACACATTCAACTAAATATGCATGACCAAATGAATAATCAAATGAAAGAATCACTTAAATTCCACTCATATAGATACAAGTGTGTGATTTCAATCCCTTAAATTGTTCACTGTAGACGTAACAACATGTTCAACTCATTGGATTAACTACAAGGGGTCTGACTAATGCATGGATCCCGTTTGTATCCATATCAACTTGTGATTTCAATCATTTAAATCATTCATTACAAATGTAATAACAATTCAAACACATTAAATTAATTATAAGGGGTCAAATGAATGACTTCAATTTCACCCATTTTCATAGAAACTTGTGATTTCAATTCACTAGATCTTTCAATATGGATGTAACAATAAACTAAGTACATTCAATTAAATAAGTGAGACCAAATGAATCTCTTAAATCCTACTCCAATTGATATGAACTTGGGATTTCAACCCCCTAGCTCGTTCACTATAGATTTGACAACAAGTTTAACTCATTTAATTAAATACAATGGATCAAACAAATGCATTGATCCCATTTGCATCCATGTAAACTTGTGCCTTCAATCATTTAAATCATTCATTATAAATGTAATAACAAGTGAAACACATTAGATTAACTATAAGGGATCAAATGAATGACTTGAATCTCATTTATTTTCATACAAACTTGTGATTTCAATCTTCTAATCATTCAATATGGACGTAACAACAAATTGTGTGTATTCATATAAGTTTGTGTGATCAAATGAATCAATTAAATCTCACTGTTATTGATACAAACCTATGATTTCAATCTCTTAGATCATTCATCAATAATGTAACAACAAGTTCAAAAGATTGGATTAACTACAAAGGATCAAACTAATGCATAGATCACATTTGTATACATATAAACTTGTGATTTCAATCAGTTAAATCATTCATTATAGATGTAATCACAAGTGAGACACATTAGATTATAAGTGAGCAAATGAATCACTTGAATTTCATTCATTTTCAGTTAAACTTGTAATTTCAATCCACTAAATCATTCAATATGGATGTAAAAACAAATTAAGCACATTCAATTATATATGTGGTCAAAAGAATCACCTAAATCCCACTCCTATTGATAGGAACTTATGATTTCAATGCCTTAAATTGTTCACTGTAGAAGTAGCGATAAGTTAAACTCATTGGATTAAATACAAGGGATCAAACATATGCATTGATCTCATTTATATCCATATAAACTTGTAATTTCAATCATTTAAATAATTCATTATAAACATTATGACAAATGAAACACATTAATTAACTATAGGAGATCATATGAATGACTTCAATCACATTCATGTTCATACAAACTTGTGATGTCAATCCACTAAATCATTCGATATGGATGTAACAACAAGTTGAACACATTCTTAAATATGTATGATCAAATGAATCACATTACGTTAACTATAAGAGATCATATGAATGACTTGAATCTCATTCATTTTCATACAAACTTATTATGTCAATCCACTAAATCATTCGATATGGATGTAACAACAAGTTAAACACATTGAATTAAATATGCATGATCAAATGAATGGTCAAATCATTTAAATCTCACTCGTATAGATACAAGCATGTGATTTCAGTACCTTAAATTGTTCACTATACACGTAACAACAAGTTTAACTCATTGGATTAACTACAAGGGATCTAACTAATGCATAGACCCGGATTGCGTCCATATGAGCTTGTAATTTCTATTATTTAAATCATTCATTACAAATGTAATAACAAGTGAAACACATTAGATTAACTACAAGGGATCAAACGAATGACTTCAATTTCGCTCATTTTCCTAGAAACTTGTGATTTCAATTCGCTATATGATTCAATATGGATGTAACAATAAGTTAAGTACATTCAATTAATTATGTGAGATCAAATGAATCTCTTAAATCCTACTCCAATTGATATGAACTTGTGATCTCATTCACTATAGATTTGGCAACAAGTTTAACTCATTGTAATAAATACAAGGGATCTAACAAATGCATTGATCCCATTTGCATCCATGTAAACTTGTGCCTTCAATCATTTAAATCATTCTTTATAAATGTAATAACAAGTGAAACACATTAGATTAACCATAAGGGATCAAATGAATGACTTGAATCTCATTCATTTTCATACAAACTTGTGATTTCAATCCACTAAATCATTCAATATGGGTGTAACAACAAATTGAGTGCATTCATATAAGTGTGTGTGATCAAATGAATCAATTAAATCCTACATTTATTGATACAAACCTATGATTTCAATCCATTAGATCATTCATTAATGATGTAACAACAAGTTCAACTGATTGGATTAACTACAATGGCTCAAACTAATGCATAGAACCCATTTGTATACATATGAACTTGTGATTTTAATCATTTAAATCATTCATTATAGATGTAATCACAAGTGAGACACATTAGATTAAATATAAGTGAACAAATGAATCACTTGAATTTCATTCATTTTTAGTTAAACTTGTAATTTCGATCCACTAAATCATTCAATATGGATGTAACAACAAGTTAAACACATTCAATTATATATGTGGTCAAAAGAATCACTTAAATCTCACTCGTATTTATAGAAACTTGTGATTTCAATCGCTTAAATCTTCCACTATAGGAGTAGCAAGAAGTTAAACTCATTGGATTAAATACAAGGGATCAAACATATGCATTGATCTCATTTATATCCATATAAACTTGTAATTTTAATCATTTAAATAATTCATTATAAACATTATGACAAATGAAACACATTGATTAACTATAGGAGATCATATGAATGACTTCAATCACATTCATGTTCATACAAACTTGTGATGTCAATCCACTAAATCATTCGATATGGATGTAACAACAAGTTGAACACATTCTTAAATATGTATGATCAAATGAATGATCAATTGAAAAAATGACTTAAATCCCACTCGTATAGATACAATTGTGTGATTTTGATCCATTAAATTGTTCACTATAGGCGTAACAACACGTTCAACTCATTGGATTAACTACAAGGGATCTAACTAATGCATAGATCCTGTGTGTATCCATATCAACTTGTAATTTTAATCATTTAAATCATTCATTGCAAATGTAATAACAAGTTAAAAACATTAGATTAACTACATGGGATCAAATGAATGACTTCAATTTCGCTCATTTTCATAGAAACTTGTGATTTCAATTCTCTGGATCATTCAATATGGATATAACAATAAGTTAAGTACATTCAATTAACTATGTGAGATCAAATCAATCTCTTAAATCCTACTCCAATTGGTATGTACTTGTGATTTCAATCCCCTAGCTTGTTCACTATCGATTTGACAACAAGTTTAACTCATTGTATTAAATATAAGGAATCAAACAAATGCATTGATCCCATTTGCATTCATGTAAACTTGTGTCTTCAATCATTTTAATCATTCATTATAAAAGTAATAACAAGTGAAACACATTAGATTAACTATATGGGAACAACAAGGGATGTGGATTATTGTGTGTTGTTTCTGACACCCATTCCGCTGCATTTAATGAAACCATCAATTGTTGCAGCTGCATTAAATGAACGTAGTTGATAGTACACAACACACAACATCCAAACAACATTCCTCTGCACTATCATGTGTTCATCAGCATAACAAAAAATGGACACCTACCACAGCGATTTGTATTGTTGCATGCGGGCACATTTAATGTAGGATGACATAAATAATTTGGACTATATTCACAAATATATGAGCGGCAATGGGTAATATCCCATTTCAGAAGGTGATGGCAATGAAGATGGAGGAATGTAATTTCTTGAGGGATGATTTACAACAGATTGTTCATGAGCTCAGCCCAAAGGAATGGCTTCACAGTATTGAATGTACTATCTCATTAAGGCTACTATTAGGGGATATGGTCGGTGGATCATTTATATAGTTTGTCTTTTTCTCACAAGTTTTGCAAGATGGAATAGAGTTAATTCAACGAAGACTTGTAAATGAAAAGCGTTGCATTCTCAGTCATGCTATTATGGTAGTTTAGTTTTTTGAAATACATTTGTAGCTTGCTTGACCTAATGACATTCTTTTTGTTCTTTTATCACATTGTACATAGTGTAGTCAACCAAAAGCCCTTCTGGTGTAGTTTCATGCATACTAAGAATATGCTTTCCGGCCCTTTGTTGAACTTGTTTGAAGTGGTCTTGCTTCTAACCTTGTGGGAAGAGTGTCATCATTAGGTATTACATGTTCTCAACATGCAAAACAAAGCTAGCTTATACCACAATCAATGCAAATCCATGGACTAGTACTGCATGATTTCTGGTTCTTAAAAGAAATCTTACAGAGTCAGTGCAGAATCAACATGATTCAGTGGCGCTTTTTCTATAGGAAGGAAGCTCACCACTAAAACAGCTACTACGATTGCAATGCTTTCATCACCAAATACATATAAGCAATCTACAATGGAAGTGAACTTGTTTTTTCATAGGATAATATACTACATCTTTTAAAACAGCTATGTGATGACTTGGTGGAGTACGTTATAGTATACTACATCTCATACAACAGCTACGTGATAACTTGGTGGAGTACGTTACATCACGAGCTGAACTAAGGATGCCAAACCACATGAAGAAGAAGAAAACCATCGATATGAACAACGTACAATAAGCAGTATTTATGATAACAAGGCAATACAGTCAAATAAAATTGTGTTTATAAGGATATGATAAGCACTTGGACAAAAATAATGTGAGAATTACATTGTATAGACTGGTTTTATGATAGATTAACATAAAAACATGCTTACAAGAAAGCAAGGTGATAACCAATCGGACAAGACAAATTATGATGATAAACGGCAAGATTTTTGTATGAGAATAAAATAACAATGCCTTTACAAGGAGGCAATAGGTAGTCGGACAACAAATCATGTCATAACGCACCATCAGGATTGGTTTTACGATACACTCAAATCAAGTCGTGTTTATGAGGACACGATAACACTCTAACACAAATAATACGACAATAAATGGACTGCTTTTATCATAGATTAGCAAAAATGTGCTTACAAGGAGGCAACGTGATAACTAGTCGGACATAACAAAATAGGATAATAAACGACATGTTTTTTTGTATGATAATGAAATAACAATGCCTTTTCAAGGAGGCAATATGTAATCGGACAACAAATCGTGCAATAGTGCAATGTCAGGATTGATTTTACGATATACTCAAATAAAATCATGTTTACAATGATGTGATAAGCACTCAAACAAAAATAATGTGACAACGACATTGTATGGATTGGTTTAACGATAGATTAACATAAAAATGCGCTTACAAGGAGGTGAGGTGAAAATCAATCAGACATGATAGATTACAAGAATAAACGGTAGGATTTTCGTACGAGAATGAAATAGCAATGCCTTTGGAAGGAGGCTATAGGTAATTGGACATCAAATCGTGCGATATCGCAATGTTAGAGTAGGTTTTACGATATACTCAAAAAAATCATGTTTTCAATGATGCAAAAAGCACTCAAACAAAAATAATGTGAAACAACATCGTATGGACTGGTTTTACAATAAATTAACAAAAAATGTGCTTACAAGGAGGTGAGGTGATAACCAGTCGAACAAGACAGAATATGATAATAAATGATAGGATGTTTTACAAGAATGAAATAACTACGCTTTACAAGGAGGTGATAGGTAATCAAACAATAAATTGTGTGATAACACAATGTGAGGATTTGTTTTATGATACACTCAAATAAAATTGTGGCTACAAGAACGCGATGAACACTCAAACAAAATTAATATGACAACGACGTTGTATTGTCTAGTTTTATGATAGATTAACATAAAAACACGCTTACAAGCTGGTGATACGATAACCAGTCAAACAAAATAGATGGCACTAATAAACAAAAGTGACTAATAAAATTAACTTCTTATTGATCATTATTATAAACAAAAGAAAAGAATATTGTTTGTAGTCACTAAAGAATATTCTCGATCATCCTGTTGATGTCATGACAGATTGTTATTCAATTCAACAATTTTTCGAGTCAAATCGACAACATGATCAATCTGTCAGTTTATTGTTGTGACCAATCTCTCTTCCACGGGTAGGTTTGGATGTTGTTTGCCAGTCGATTCCATAGTCACCCCCGCCCAACAAGAGAATGAGGAATAACTACACATCTCTGCACGGCAGCTCAAAATCTTTCACGGTAATCCAGTCTTGATTGGTGCCATCAATGTATGGTGTAAACGGCCTACACGTAAACATGAAATAATCATCAATACACAAACATTCTAGTGTCCTTATTGAGCAATGTATGAAACACTATTTGCTATACATATCTAACCCATCTGAAGGTTCGATATGATCAACCTAGATGACATTGCATTGTTCTATTCTCTGGGACTAGCACATCTCCACTGTGTATATAATAGAAAAGCATTTGGAAATGGACCAAAGTAGGTCTAATAGAAGGTATGTGATCCCACACCCAAAACTAGAGATAAAACACAAATATATTACAAGATGATAAATAATCCATTTTTACATATAAATTTACATGAGGAATGTACTATCTAAACTTGCAGCAACAACTAGCATCCTCTGGCGAATGCAACCCCATCCTTGAATCATTCCAGCCAGCTATACAAATGCGCTATCACAGCTGCCCCCTATGCATAAGGGTGAATCTTGTCCACATCTTTCAAAAATTTGATGTACCAGAGCTTATTCTTGAGCCTAAATTGTCACTAAAGAGACACACGTCAAATAAATAAACAAGAAAATACCTCAATGTTTGGCCCGCTTCTTGTGAAGGTGCATTAGCTTTGAAACGATTAATGACATCGACTTTTCCCCAAAACTCACAGCTTTCTTAAACTCTAAATTTGTCAACCCTAGAGGGTTATTCTCTTTTTTATCAAGTTGTACCTATTTGTCCCAACCATAGATTTTTTTTCATGAGTTCTCATATACAACAGCCTAGCAACGTCTCTAGGGTGATTGTCATCTTCAAGCCATCAATTACAAATGTGTTTGTCCGAGAATCCCAACTTTGTGCCAAAGCGAACAAAGGCCCCATTCGAGTTTCATTGCATCATGGAAAAGCAGTCCCGAGAATTGAATTCTCTCCAATCTCTACTTTTAGAAGTCCAACATAACTTCATACAAATCAATGATCAACCGCCATTGGCAGCGCTCGCATTTCGACAACAGAAATACTAGTGTCAAATACATTATCCAACACAGAAACTTTAATTACAAATACTTGAATAAATGACATATATTATTTTGTCGATGTCACACGATCGCCTCATTTTCTTCCCAACTCTCTCTCCCACCTATAAATTAAAATCAGGTTTTCTCCTTCACCTAGAACCTCTAATTTTTAGTGTTCTCTTCTTATCCTTCTCCCTTGCATTCTCGGCCTCCAAGAGTCATTTTCCTTCCACCTCCTCATGCCGAAATCCAATCTCCTCTCATTTCTCCATCTTTTCAGCTTGTCCCTTCATTTCTGCCACCTCTTCCTGCTCAAGTACCTTCTCCACTGCATTGTCTGTCTCTCCGTCTTGTACCCTCGTTTCTGCCACTTCTTGCTGCTCAATTTTCTTCTTCCCTATGTTGTTCGACTCCACAGCCTATCTCTTTGTGTCTGCCACCTCCTTATGCTAAAATTCTTTCTCCCTTGCATTGTCCATCTCTATGGCATGTCCCTTTGCTTCAGCCACCTCTTCTTCCTCCTCCTCCTCCACATTTTCTTTCATGTCTTCCTTCTCATTCTCCACGATCTGCTTCACCTCCTATGACATATGTTCTGCTACAATGGTAGCTTCATCTTCTTTCCATTCTACCAAACATCGTACTCACCTTGTTCTATGTTTCTCTAAGTTCTTTAGATTTCATCCAATGTATAAGTTGACTTCACCTCATTTGATGTCGAACAACAGACGTTCAATGTCGTATTCTTTTGTATCGATTGAAGTAGACATCATTGGTCTACAAGAAGCAAAAAAATGAATATAAGATAGTGAAATAACAAAGCTATATAAAGTCAAAGATTAACAAATGGATATAAGACATTGAAATCACAGTGCGCGTATATACTACATATGAGAAGCATATTGATATAATATAACATTGTTACTTCGTTATCTCACCTCCTTTTTTTTCTCCTTTACAGTACATGCAGGAGTTATTATTTCATTATCTCACCTCCTTTTGTTTCTCTTCTACAACGTATTAACTAACGAAACCAATAGACTAATCTAATGATAGACTATATCTATACGAAGATAATAGATCCAATAGTTGCCCTTGTGCTTGTTCCAACAGATGTTCTTTGGCCGACGATGATAACTTCCACCAACAAGGATGATAAGAACACCCTACGATCGATAACTCTCTCCACAATAAGTGAACTTGATAGAAGCCTCCACTCGTTCCAACAAACATTCTTAAGGGTGCTCTGACGGACGCTCTTCGACCGAAAACAAGAACTGCTTTGATGAAGACAATAACCGCTGCCTACGACCAACAACTCTCTTTGTTGCTGCGAACATTTAATGCGCTATGGAGAAGCCTTTGCTCCACGACCGATCGAGATAAAACACGAAAACACTTTTTTACTGCTTAAAAAAATATATTGATCATATGCTTATACGAACTAACAAATTTTACCTTTATCGAATCCCCAAATCTTTTTTTTTTATGATTTTCATTTTTATCTGTACAAAAAAATTTATATTAATTATGAACTTGTTTTTGTTGTACTTAGTATGAAATTATGTACGCAAAAGCTCCATGTATAACGCCAGCTTAGTCTGTACGCTGGCCCGGGCCCGACAAACCGGCCCGACAGCGGGACCGGGCCGGGCCCGGGCCGGCGGCGGCCCGTCGGCCAGACTACCTCCCCGCTTCCCCCTTCCCGTTTCCCTCCGGTCTCCCCCTCCCCCTTCCCGTCTCCCTTCCCGTCTCCCTCCCCGCTAGCGTCTGCAAGTCGAAAACGATGGAGTTCTTCGCTGAAGAAGAAGACTACGAGCATATTCCGACGATGGGTAATGACGATTTCGAATCCAAGGAGGAGATCATCACGGACCAGAAGGTGGTCGTTATCAAACCCGACCATCTCCGCGACTGCCATCCGAAGCCCCCAAAATTATCAGCTCCCCGCCTCTTGATTCTTTAGTCTCTTGCATTTTAGCCAGCGTTTCGACCTTCGAGTCGGCATATGTTTCGACATCAAACTGCGCACACGCCGTTCGATGTCGAAAACGTGAAAACCGCCGACCGAGCAGCCATCGCTCAGCTTCGAAAACTCTCTGAGATCAATGCTTAAGGAGACGGAAGGGGAAGGCCGGAGGGAAGGGGAAGCCCGGCAGTGGCTCTGCGCTCCAGGAGGGAGATGGGAGGGGAAGGCCGGAGGGAAGGGGAAGCCCGGTGGTGGCTCTGCGCTCCGGGAGGGGAGCCGGGCCGGGCCACCCAAAAAGAGGCCCCGATACCCACCCCCTAACTCTACTAGAAAATCCTGAATTTTCCCATTAAGATCCGGACAGGCGTAAATAATGATGCCAACATCGCCACCGCCGTCGGCCCCATCAGTTATCATCCTCGATTGGGCTACATTAGTTTACCGCTCTGCCCTCCACCGCGCTCCATGGCTGCCGCCTGCCGCGACTCAAGCTTACCCGTCACTGTAGCAGACAGGATGTGCGACATTTGCTAGGTTCACCGTCAGTCTACACTCGCAAGGAATGATGACTTAGAGCAGACGGAGAATCAACCCTTTCATCCAATCTCCGCGGGCACTGGGGTTAGCCAGTGAAGAACAACCAGCGGTTGTGATCGGCCCAGGGCCATCGCCGCCTGTCGCGGCCCGATCTTGATCTCTGCCACCAAATTGGAAGGTGGTAATTTCGCTGATCGATCAATTATCGCCTGAAGACCCAAGTTCAACGCATCGCAGAAAGGAGCTTTTAGATGTTCAGAGTTGAAGTGTATAGCAAACCACGCATTGAAGCTGTGTCTGTGCTCAAAAGTATTATATCAAGCTTCTGAAACACTCGGACTATTGAGGCATATGTACAATCTAATATATACAGATGGTGCAGACAAAGTAAAAGATTTCACACCCGAATTTCACACCCGAAGCGGTAGGGAGTGAGCGGAAAGCCGGGAAAATGCAAGCATCAATAAAACTTGATGTCGTTTCTTCAGAACGGAAAGCCGGAAAATGAAACCATCAACCCAAACTCTGTGTCGTATCTTCAGATCTCCACAAAGCAGCCGGACTGAACGAAACCTGAAAACTCAGGCGGCATCTCCACCCGTGTCCAAGCTCCCCCATGCTTACCTACGTCCACCAGGAAGCAACCCACCGGCGCTCCCTCGTGTGCTGTCCCCGTCACCAGCGCCCAGTTTCCTCCCATGCCCACCACGCACCTCCCCATTTTCACTGCTCCGTTGCCGCCGTCGGCGTCGACGCTCACCACTCTGCTATTGCCACCGTCCCCGTCGGCAACGCCCAGGCACAACGATCTCGGGCAAGCCCCGCCGGCCCAGGCACCGTCGACGCGCCTCCACCTCCCCCTCTCCGTGTCGAAGGCCTCGGCGCTCTCCTTGAACCTGCCCTGCCCTTCGGTGCCGTAGCCGCTCACCACCCAGAACTCCTTCCCCACCATCAACCCCTCGCACTCGTCCCTCTCCTCCTCCATCGCCTCCCCGAGCTCTTCCCACTCGTCCCTCCCCACGTCGTACACCGCCCCTGTTCTCAACGCGTTCTTGTTCTCGTCGTGGCCTCCAGCCACGAACACCAAACCCCTGCCGCCACTTCCGCCGACCCCGCCACTAGTCGTTCTCTCCGCCACCGCTGCTGCGAAGAAGGAACGAGCAGGGCCGGGCATGTCCTTCCCCTTGGACCACCGCCTCGTCCTGAAGTCATACACGGAGACGCGGCGGGTGGCCTCCCAGGTGACGCAGTCCCACCCCCCGAGGATCACGAGCTTGCCGGCCACGGACACGCACTGGCAGAAGAGCGGGAGGCCACCCTGGTGGCCGTCCGGGTACTGCAGCCTCTCCCAACTCCCCCTTCGCGGGTCGAACAGCGTGATCCCGTAAACCGGCGGACCCCTGCCGCTGGCGGCACTCTTCCTGCCTGTCCCTGCCGCCTCCGCCAGGGTCCCCGCGGCCGGAGCTGCGTGCTGCTGAACCAAGCACGCGAAGCCATCGGCAGTGCCCCTGAGCTTCCTCTCCTCGGAGAAATCGGGGCCGTCGACCAGTTTCCTCCACCGCCTGCTTACCGCCCTCATGGCGGCGAGGCAGGAGTGAGGCACCCGAAACAGGCATTCCAAGGCAACATCGTCCGGAAGGTCAGGGATGACTGGCTCCTCCCAGTTGTCGGACGCAACTAATTCATCCATGGATTCTTGGTTTCCTTCCTCTGCTCTCAATCGCAACCACGGTGCATTCAGAAACGAACTCCGTCGTTCGCCTTTTATAACGAGAAGTTTGAAATCCCAGCAAATAAATAATAAAATTAATGAACACAAAAAAGGGAGAAATACCTTGAGATGATATTTCTTTCGGGAGGAGGAAAGAGACTGTGGGTGGCATTAAAAGAAAACGTGTCCTCCGTGGAAAGGTTGCATGATAAGCACCTCCGGAAAAAATTTTATTAATGTTCACAAATAACTAAACAGATAATAACCGGAGTGCATTACGGGATCGATTGCTAATTTATTTACAAAAAACCAGTTAAAATTAAAAAAAATACCGGCTCTAGTCTTTTTAAATAAATCGTGACTACACGCTTCAAGGTGTGTTTAGATGGTATCCTAAAACGATTAGCTCTTGTAAAAACTATAATTTTGATCTTTGTAGAACTTGGGGTTTTTAAACTAGCTTCTTGGACCCGGGTTGTGTCTGTGGGTGACATCCAAAGCATAGTTTTTTTCTTTTTTTTTTTATGAAAAACCTATGGTGTTATGTTTTCACTCTCTTCCCGAAAAAGAGGTTTCATCACACCCATCTTTTCTCAAAAACAGTTTTGATATATTTCAAACACTGGACACCTTCAAAACCTCTTTGGATTGTCATCCAAATGCCCCCAACGTTTTTCGCAAAACCCTTGGGGAAAAATGCTATTTATCAAACTAACATTTTGTTGGAATTGGATTTTTGTCAAACCCAATTTCTAATGTAACCAACAGATGTCTCAAATATCATAGAAGCAAAGTCATGTTTTATCCATAAATCAGCATTTAAAGTAAAGTTGAGCATCAGGCAAGTTGGAGCCAACTCAAGGCTCAACAAAACCTGGGCTGATGCAAAGCTTATGCTGGCACCCTAAGCTCACATGCTTAGTTATCGAATTGGATCCAATCATCAACTTCTTACATGTTTGGTATCTCATCTGATGTCCACCTCTATTCAAAGGCCTCAATATTTTCATTTTTACTATCTCAAAAAACCCTTTGCGGCCAGTTGAGTTTTTTAAAGAGCAGATATATATATATATATATATATATATATATATATATATATATATATATATATATATATATATATATATATATATAGTTTCTCATGCTTTTTGTTGTTTGATCAGAGTTTTTATGAATTTGTTTGGGATTGCGGAAAACAAAAAAGAGACGAAGATGTGAAACTGTGGACAAAATGGCTTTAAAAGTATGGCTCATGAAAAGAACCATTTATTAGAAAATGAATAATTATATAATGAATAATTGTGTGTGTGTGATATATATATATATATTAATGAGTTTCATTTAAGAAATAATTCTTTGTGAATTATTTCAGTATTTGTTTATAATTTGTTGCACATCAAGCACTATTTCCAAATGCACTGAATGTGGAGCGGCTACCTTTAAATGATAGAAAGGTAAAGGGACCAGAAGAATCGAACGCCTGCCCTGGATTTGAACATGCCCCATTTATTCGGTAGTCAGCACTTCGCCGGATAAGCTTATCCGGTTCAAAAGGTATTTGGCAATTCAAGAGCAGCGTCGTAAAAATTATTGTTAAATTGAATGACCAAGCATATTGAATTTTTAATAAAAAACGGAACGTATATAATTGATGAAAGTTTAAAATATTTAAAAAATAATTAAAAGGTGAGACATGATATGTCCGCCATCGTATCTCCATTTTTTCACTCGAATTGGCTGATTCTGACTATATTGATATCAATAATCATCTCATGTTCCTTGTAGAAAAAACATGGTGTCTTCAATAAAACTCGTGCTTGGCATGCTAAAAACGCAGTATTCTTGGAATATGTACCTAAGAGACATGATTTTTCGAGAATCAATTTTTTATCCCACTGTTTGAAAAACTAAACTTATGCACCCCATGTAGGCCTAATGTTTATCAATTAGTATAGTGCTTCTATCCTATTGACATAGAGACACAACACCCGGAATTGACATTCTTAGTAATAAGCGCTGTAAAATTTCTTAGTAGTAAGTGCTCTTTCATATATATGATAAAAGTACTGAATTTTCGTTTATGACTCAATTTATTACTATTAGTTCAATTGTTTCGAAATGTCTTTAGATTCCTTTTCAGTTTCCAAACAAATTAGAAACATAAGTTTAATTATTTATAAAATAACAAAACCGGTGCTTAAATTTTGATTTTTCATGCACTTGCTTAGATTATGTAAAAAAATATACGGCAACTTTGGGTGTTATGCGAAGTTATGACCTTTCTCTTGCAACTGTAAAAAGGGGCCCAACACATGCTGTACAGTTTGTCGTGTGTTCTGAGGCCGTCGAGGCCTTTTAATATCCCAGGTGAAAGGTCATAACAAAGAATCCCTCCTCCGTAAGAAAGAAATAGTTAAAGATGAAAAAAAAAAAACTCAAACTTAATTGGGATATCGTTTTTATTGTACAGTCAAAATTTATTTTTGAATAGCAAATGTAGAATTTTTCTCCCTAATAAAGTAAGGCGAAAACTTTTACAGATATACGGTAAAAAAGGCTCAAATAATCGAACACTAGCGATCAGGTCTCTGACCCGTTGTTCCACAGCAAACCTTTTGAGCTTAATTATAGGCATCAAAATTAATCCGGTAATTGAATTTACAAGATCAGTTCGAAATATGAGTTGATTCAATTCAACTTATTTAAATGATAACAATTTAGCTTATTCTCAAAATTTTATGGGGTATTTGATTACTCTAAATTTTCAAGTTCATGAACATAATGTGGATTTAACGTGGTATTTTTTTAGGGATGTGAAAAAAGATAAGTGGTAAAGCCCATAATTTATCAAATTAAGGTTTTAGGTCTAACTTAGGTATACATTTAAGATCTTTATTTTATCAGGTTGGATTTAAAGTTGGATTCCAAGTGTCACGGGCCGACTCCTTCAACCTGTGCGGCGCGACTGTACAGACTCACTCTAGACACAGGAGAACACCAAGAAAGTATGGTCTTAAATCTACTGTTCTTAATCATGGAGATTTTAAAACAAAGAAAAATTAAACACACCCTTGGTATATCAGATGACAAGTCATTGATAAAAGGCCAGCCCCTGGTTGTTCCATTGTCTTGAATATCATACCCATGTGCTGCAAGGGCTAGCGTGGGAAAGGCTTGCTTTTCTGTTCCAAGTTGCAATTGAATGTTCTGGCTTTACGGATCCAGGGGGCGCCCCTGAGGTAACAATCCAGGGGCTGAACTGCAAATTTAAAATTGAAAGGAACCTTTATGTATGCATAATTTTTTATTTCAAAATCGTCGTTAAGCGTTATATCGGCTCCTAGCCAATGCAAGGACTTAGTTGATTTTTTTTTTTTTTACTTTTAAATTAACTACAACATCGTGTTCCATTTCAAAATTAATAAAATTTCAAAACAGAAGTTAAAACTCATCCATAACAGTAATAATTCGGTAGTGTTGGTCAACGAGTCGGAGTGACTCAACTCCACTTACTCCATAAATTATTCACGGTTGAGTTATGAAATGGACTCGTTTAAGTAAAAAAGTTGGGCTTGAGGTAGGTAGGTTCGGCCCGTTTAGACTCAGGCAAGCAAATCTATAGAAGGTGTTTCACAATATTATCATTAAAACGAAGCAATTTCAATGGGTTTCCTTTTGGCTAACAGAAGTTGCATTCTTCAGACCTCGAGCCACTCTACTTGAACCTGGCTGGTGAATAGTTTTAATGGTGTCTCTGAGGAGGTTGATGCAATAGTTGGAGAAACCATTACAACGCTGGTTCCGTTCCGTTTTTCACGAGCAAATGGTTTTGATTTTATATTCGCATTTGAAAAACATATAACGACGTTTGACGAAAAATAACGGCGAAGGATGCGGCATCTTCTAAATAAATAATTGCCTCATCTCTCAACGACAGTGATGGATAAGGACGACCGAAGTTATCCGCGGAAGAAGGTCAAGCAGATACCGAAAACCGTCCGAAGCCTTAACAAAGGCACTAGAAACCATGGGCAGTGCCTTGGGTTCTGTAAAAGCTTTACAGAAGCGAGACACTGGTTTCTTCAGTAAGACTAACAAAAACTGAAGTCTTTAAAAGCTCATCCATTGTATCGCACGACCGGGGATGAACATCGATTCAGTCGACCACCCTTTCCGTTATCGCCCTCGGAGCTTACAGGATACGGCAATTAGGCACGTGGTTAGGGAGGTCCATTCCATTTATTCTAAATTTATCTTAAAAAATCAAATATAAAAAAAAATTATTCAATTAAAAAATCGAGTTGGGTTCCGATTTAATATATGGCATTCAATCCGATTCATAATCAGATTCAGATATACAAACATGTCCTCTTATCGAATTCAGATGCAGATTCGAATCAAATTCATTTTTAGACAAATATCATATATTTAATGCTATTACATTATGAAAATTGGTAAAATCCCGTTTAAATTTGATTTCGAATACCAATATAAAAATCAGATTCGAAATTGTAAAATCAAAATTTGGATTCAAATTTAGATATAATATTTCTTTATTTGTATTTAAATCTAAATTTGAATACAAAAGTATGAATATATGAAGAAACTGATATAATTAAGAATATATCCTATTCAAATCCTATCTGCTAGCAAAACGGCCCTTCCACAATACTCAATACCGTTCTTCCTTTTTTTTTTTCATATTTCCCTTCTTATCCGACTGGACACTCTGATTTTTTTTTTGCCGAAAATTCCCCAACCTTTTGCCGTTTTCTTTTAGGGGCTTTATATTGTGGGTTATCTCTTCCTTTTATAAAAAAAAAAAACATCTTTTTTTTTTTAAGTTTTCTTCTAAAAGGGGTCGTCTGGTTTACCATAAAGATATTTTTGTCACATCTAACCTCATAATATACAGCCTTTTGTTAGGAGCCTAACAATCAATCTGCTGATATAGCACACCAGTCAACACACAGTCAGACTTTTTTCTTAGTCTTAAAGATAATTTAAATTTTTTAAATTAATTTAAGGTAAAAATATGTATGAGCTTTTCTTTTTATTTTTAAAAATAATTTGAAATTTTAAAATTAAATAAAAGATAAAAACATGGACCTATATCTGCCAAGTATCATCCCGGCAAGGGGCAAATAATACTGTGTGACATAAAACATTTTTCAGAATAGGAGTATCTTTCAAGGATGTTTGTATAGCATTATGTTCTCGTTAATATGTAGTGTGCATAAATTGAGGAAATTAATGTCCATGGGAATCTGTTTTTTTTTTTATATATTTTAGCCGATTTTCTGTACTTGTGTTACTGTGTCTCCCTTTTTTCATTTTCAAAATGTGTGGAAAAAGCTCACGCGAGATGTTTATCTAACTGACTAACTTTCTGTCTAAAACAAGTTGCTGGCGTATTTGGCCTTTTATTTATGTTTAGAAGTGGACGAAAATAAAGAAGTTAACAAAAATGTACATAGTCAGATAATTGATAGTTTATTATTTTACACTTTTATATTGTATACCTTTAAATATTGTATTCAAAGTCAAACAATTCTAAAAACTGGAACGCAAGAAATGAGATGCGCCTCTCTCAAATTGGAATGTTAGATGATGTGTTATTGACGTCTCGCTTGAGTGTCTTAAACACCCTTTAAAGATGCAGCATAATTAAATTGTAGAAATCTCATCTAGAATTTTTTTTCTCCCAAAAACCAATAGAATAAAAACAGAGCAAATGATAGTCTTTGTCGCCTGCCCTGATCAATCAACCAGCCGGCTTCTATGGTGTCACCATTCGTCTCTCTCCCTTTCTTTCTTTTATATATATATATATATATATATATATATATATATATATATATATATATATATATATATATATATATATATATATATATATAGAGAGAGAGAGAGAGAGAGACTGGCCATCCAAAATGACCCAGCCAGCTCACTCATCCATCACAAGAGATAATTGGAGAGAAAAAAAAATAAAAACATGATGAGTATCTTCGTCATCCAGCGTTAGTCCACACTTTTTTCTTTTTATTTTTTTCCTAAAAAATCCATCTCAATGAATCTGATGGCTCTTATGAGTGAGCTTGACGCTCACACTTTTTTCTTTTTATTTTTTTCCTCAAAAATCCATCTCAATGAATCTGATGGCTCTTATGAGTGAGCTGGGGACTCTTGATTTAAGATGTCGTATACTTTGTGGACACTATTTTCATGTTTTTAAAGAGTTGCTAGTATAAGCACACAAGTTGCATATACTTGTGCTTTGTGTCATGAAAATTGTGTTTAGACGACACCTTGAAAACAAAAGTTTTCCACTTTGTAAAAGCCGGGTTCTTAAGTTATTTTTTTAATCAGTTTATCAAGCATTGTCATCCCAATATACCGTTGCCTCCAAAAGGCCGTTTTAAGTACTGCCATCCAATTGCACTATAAGAAAATTAAATCTTCATTTTTTTTCAATAATTCCTGGCATATATAGTTCACTTTCTATTTATTAAAGAAAAAGAAACCAATAAAAGATGAGTGATTTACCTGAGATTATGGTAAACAGTTAGGGCTTAGCTGCTTCTCAACTTTCTCATCGGACCTGATGAAAGTGCAAATTGCTTAATTGAATTCAGATGTTGAAGACAACGATTAAGGGGCTGTTTGGATGACACCCCTAAACCAGGTTTTCACAAAACAGGGTTTTGATATGGCAATGAAAAAACCTGGTCCCTTTAGATTTTACATCCAAAATTGGGTTTTGGTAAAAACCAGTTTTTTCATCCCCTAGACAGTGAGCCTAATTTTGATAACTACGTTGGATCTCATATCTTTGCAGGCAAAATTTTGTTTTTAAAGTTATTAATGTGTAATATCGTGCTTCAACATGCCGGTTTTCATTTTTGAGAGTTTTATGAGTTCGTTCTTAAACCAACATGAAACTTTATGAAGCATATAGACTTCCTATTCAGTGGTGGAGTGTGGAAATGAAGCATCAAGTTCTTCATTTTGGTCATTTTTACAATAGAAATTATTTTAGCTTATATTCAAATTTTATTAGAAAACAAAAAAGTAAAAGAAAGCAAGAGTCCCTCTCCCACTTGCGCTTTTCTTCTTGTTGTGATGAAATTGTGATTGTCGTTATCAATGGTTTCTAATGCAAGCTACTGTAGACCAATGCTGTTAAAGAAAAGTTCAATCGGCTCGAGAATTCATATCTGGCCAAAATTAAATTAAGGTGGATGAATTGACTTTCTTTTGAATAAGTGAATTCAAAGTATACATGGCCATATTCTGCCGCAATTCATGGCTTTTGAGTGCTTTTTATGCGTATGCTTATATGTCATTAGGACTCGGGTGTGCCTTTATGCTTGCAAATTGCAACACTCTATTATATGTTTAACTAACAAGCATACATACAAACCCATCAAATGATGATGCCAATGTGCACAAGTCAACTAGATGGTGTAGATAATGAAATTTATATTGAGGATACCCGGCCTTCTTCTTTGATTTGAATATTGTGAAAACCTGTTTTTTGTGTTGTCATCCAAACAGGGAAACAAGGTTTTGAAAATTCATTGAAAACCCAAGTTTTAACAAAAACAGATTTTGTGAAAACCAAGTTTTTGAGTGTGTCAGCCAAACACCCCTTACGATGCCATGTGGATGACAGTTATCCATTTGGAAAGCAAAAACAAAATCTTCAACCCTGTTTCCTCCTTTTCTCTTTTCAGTGCACCTTCTTATCCAGATAACTACGAAAGGGATCAGCAAAAGGCCCACATGAAGCTCGGAGACAATATTTCTGACGGAAACGAGCTTAAACTTTTCTTCCTCCTTTCCAAAGGTAGAGGAAAAGAGTGAACCCTACGGTTTTGCGGACGGAGACGTGAAGCTTGGAGTTCACGGCAAGGCACGCTTTTTTAATTAAAAAATTAATTTTATTGCATAAAATTTACACGAGTAGTATTCGTATCATAAATTTTAAAAACGCCGCACCAATACTCATTTTCCTGTACTCGTACCAGGCACCGTACATGTACCCAAGTGACATAGGTTCCAACCATTTAATGGCGTTGACACAAAGCCTCCCGTTCTAGCTAGCTTTATATGATCCCAATCTTCCCTCTTCTCTACCTCCTTCTAAAACAAAAAAAAGTTACAAGTACCCAGGGGCGGAGGGAGGGGGGGGCCGCCCGGGCCATGGCCCAGGTGAGCAAAAAAAAATTTTTTTTTTTTATATGTAAAAAAATCAAAATTTTTTAGTTTGGCCCGACCCATCGTACCTCTTGGCCCTAGCGTCGCCCCTCTTGGCCCGACCCGCAGATGGTTTGGCCTGTTAGGAACAACACACAAAACACTCCGCTCACACTCTCAAGAGGAGGTTAGAAGCAACAAGAAAGAAGACAACGATTTACGTGGTTCGGAGCAATAATCTCCTACGTCCACGGTCGCACAGATCTCTTGTATTCTCTCTCAGATGAACACACACAGAACAACCCACACAAGTGGCGGCCCTCCTCTCAACATAAGGATTAGGGCAAAAACCTGTATTTATACAAAAGACATATATGCCCTTACATATGGAAAATTTTTCCTTCGGGGGCTACCGCCCCCGAACCCCCGAGCAAGGGGCCGCTGCCCCCCTGCAACCCCCAGCCAACCCGCGACAGTGGTCCAACATGGCCCGCCCCACAACAAAATCCTGGCTCCGCCCCTACAAGTACCGTTTGGGACTCATTGAAAAAATGATTTTTCATAAAATGGGTTTTGTAAAAATGACTTTCTTAATGAGTTTTGAAAAACATCGTTCTTATGATGTTTGGGTGAACGTGGGCAGGCAAAAATTGGTTTGGGTGAATAACTTGACGGGTAGTCTTTTCCACCTCTTACGGAAACAGCTTTTCAGAAAACCAGCTTTTCTAAAACCGCTGTTTTCATGTCGCCCAAACCGGTCAAGAAAAGGAAATCTCCGCGTTTTGTCTCCAAAACTCTATTTTGAGCATGCATCCAAATACGCCTTTGGCTTTTGTTTTTTCTTTTCTTTTCTTTTTTTTTTTAATCAAACCTTGAACAGTAGTGGATAGACCAAGGTTTTTTTTTTTTTTTGCTTTAAGTCTGATGTAGACATCCCATGCAGTTTTTTAGTGATTGCACTATTGCAGTGTAATTTTGAATCATTTCAATATATATATATATATATATATATACCACCTACACCGCCCCGATGTATCTCCATTACTATGAATGTCAACTTTGATAAATATGTCTAAGTAACCATTTTAATTACTACTCACAAATGTTTGAACCGCAGACTTTTCGTGGCATGATTCCAGGTGAGTGGGAGCTCAACCCACTGCTTGGGTGAAGGTTAAAGTTTCCCTGCCCTCAACTTCAATCTTAACGGAAGGTAATGCCCACAAGAATCAAACTTAAAAGGCACTATTGACATGGGGCAAGTCAAAACAGCTATGCAACACCCCAATTGGTGGATAGTAGGAAAAAGGAAGAAAGTAGTAGTGTGGAGGGAAGAAATACTCCATCATAATTGGGGCCGTCCTATTCAATGAAATCAAACAGTCCCAATTGCATTCATTATATATATATATATATATAAGGATTTAATTGTCCAATGTCAGAGGTTAGCATATGGTTTAGTAATATGTCTAAAAATACGATGAACTACAATCAGTCGCTAATATTCCTGTGGCAGAAACAGATTTGAAATTTTAGTAATCTTATAACATCTGAAATCTAGTAATACTCACCTATACACATAGACACATACATGCAGATAACATATGCAATCATCTGGATAGACATAGAAATGTGTGAATAAAAATTCAGTTTGAAATTGGTAGAAATCAGACTGTTAAGTTACGGACAAAAACCAAACCCTTTCATTTTTTGTTAAAAATTATTTAAAATAAAAAATAAACATGCTTGTATTTATAAAAATCATTTTCATATAAAACATGTTTGATTCAAGTTGTTTTGATGAAAGTTGTGGACTTTCCTATTATCAAAACGTTGATGGCATGAAAACCATTCATTGTTGTTTATTATAAAGACACTATTAAAGTCCAAAAAAAGATCAATTTAATATATGTTTTTCATCAACATATTTTTAATATCTTACGGTAAGGTTAGATTTAAAAAGAAAAACTTTAAACATCACATTTAAACAATTTGATTGTTGCCCCTGATCTAATTGTCTAGTTTCTACCAATTTTTCCTATATATATATATATATATATATATATATATATATATATATATATATATATATATATATATATATATATATATATATATATATATATATAGAGAGAGAGAGAGAGAGAGAGAGAGAGAGGAGGAGGAGGAAAGTTAGTATTTACCATACCACTTGGGTAAGCAATAAAAAGAAGACCCATTAAAATTAATTAGTAAAGTATGCTTTTTGCAGTATAACCTTGTAGATATGATCTTAAGAATGATTTAGTGAGAAGCATATATTAAGGAAGTCATTTTTTATTTTAATAATACTTTTTAATAATAAATAAATGAACAACTCTTACAACAACAAAATTTTGATAGTAGAGATATCAATCTTTTTAGAAAAATAATTAGAACTAAAACATGATTTATATTAAATTAGTGTTATAAACACATTATGATATTCACACTTTATTCAAAACACTTTTCAACACAAATTTAAGATGCTTGGTTTTTATTTCTTATCCAAGTGGTCATATATATATATATATACACACACACACACACAATTTTGTCCAATTTAAACGTGTAACTTTGCTTCTACTTTAGGTCATGCACTTTCTTCAATTTTTGGAAACGACTGTCCAAAAATAACTAATACATCTTACAAGTTATAGCAAAGAAAACAAAACTACCACGTTTAGCGTTTTAATTTAAATCAATAAAATTGCTGGAGCAATTTTTTTGTTTCCGTCATTTGGGGGCTAAGCCAGATAAAGTGGGGAGCAGCTCCGAAGCTGGAAAGTAGTATTATACAAACCCGCCTAACAAGCCAAACTTCCTTGCCATGATCACACCCATTGGAATGTAGATTAGCTGGAATTGAGTGGGAGATAAGAACGTAATTGGTTGGGATTTGGGTCCTGCGCAGGGCAGAGCCAACCACTTAATGCTTAACAAAAGTTCTTTAAAAGGTACAGATATTTGTACAGCAGGCTCGGATTTTTTCATCCAAGTTTGCAAAGAGAAATCTTCGGCCTCTGCAGCATGCATTGCATCCGGCAGTTTGTTATGTACATCCTCATAGCTGGAGCCTGGAGGATTTCATCTCCTCTACTGAGGGACTGGATTCTGCAGGACAAAAACCTGTTAGAATTTGAGAGAAAGAGGAGGAAGGAGAGATTTTGCCAAATCCATGTGTGATGTTGCAACGGTTTTCTCATCAAAACCACAAGAACTCAACATTTAGACAAATAACTAATGAAATCACAAGTTGTGTTCAAACTCAATTTTTTTGAGTCTAGTTGGGCAATTTTTTTTCGTAATTTATAAATACAGATATTTGCGTTTAACTGACCTCTCTCACTATAGTTAAAACGGATTGAATGTTATTTCGGTGCATTCAAGTCCATGCACAGTAACAAAAGACCAAAATACCTTAGAGTCAGAAAAAGGAAAATGGAAAAATAGACTTCTATGAAGGCAAATATTAGAAAAAAAAAAAACCTTTAAAGAGAAAATTGCCCTTAAACAATTGAAAAAAAAAAAAACGCCCCATGCGTATGGATGACAACCCAAAGCCATTTTTGGATGTGAAAGATGGTTTGTCTTTCCAAAATGTCATTTCAGGCAATTATACCAAAAACGAATTTTGCCATAAGTCAGTCAAGCAAAAACTGAATTTTAAAAAAGAGTGGACAACTTAGCAGTAGAAAAAAGAGTAGATAACTTACATGTCATTTACAAAAAAATGTGTTTTGATCATATTATTTAGACATACAAACCAATTTTTGAAAATAATAATCCAAAGGTTACCTGTTGGTCGGGGAGGGGCCACATGTGGCAGGCCTTTAATGTTTTTTTATTACTATACAAATATTTTTAAGTATTTGTTTTCTTATATACATAGCGCGGGAAGAGTGGTTTTCAGCTTCCTGTGGATTGCCACGGAACAGCTATCCGGAGAAAGACTGCGCGGGAGATAGACCCCCTTCCCCACGGAACAGCTATCCGAAACACGACTTTGAAAAGAGATTCTTCCTCTCTCTCTCTCTTCCATAAGTCGTTCGGAATTGAAAGGGAGAAGACAAAAAAAAAAAAGAGATCAACACAACACAAGCTGACCCTATTGGAGGGATTGACTTTGGGAAAGATGGGCTTATGAAGTGAGAGAACTGCTTGAAAATTGGCCTTGGAAGTAACAACACGTCATTTCTTTTTTAGCCCATCAAATACAACTTCCCGCCATAACCATTAGAGAGAGAGAAAGAGAGAGAGAGAGAGGAGTGTTGGAGGATGCCAGGGGTTTAAGTGGGTTTAGCTTAGGTGCTTGACCTACCCTAAGTTAATGGGTTTAATAACAAAAACTTCTTTCTTGCATACCAAGTGATATTTGGACTCAAAACCTTAGTTTAGCCCATCAACTTGGGCCGGTGTCTGACAGGCAGTTTGTTTTCGAGTGAGCGAGAGAACGAGAAGTTCATCCCACTACTCGAAGCGAGGCCTGAAGGCCCCCCCATTCTCTCTGCATCTACGGTCCTGAACTGCGTCTGTGTCAACAATAACAACAATGCACTCTTCAACTTTAATGTCGTGCCCTGCCACCTTAAGACACAAGAACATAGCGCCTACAAGAATCAAATTAAAGACATGCTGTTATACAGGTCCCTAACTAGACCAGATAGGATATGCCCCTTGAGACTCTAATAGGCGGTCTGTTACTTGTCAAAGTGTTAAAGGGATTTTTCGACAGCTTCCCTTGTACCAACGCTGGGGAGTAGACTAGTAGCGTACTAACTAACATGACACTAGCATTGGGGGACTTTAGGCGTAAAATAAAAAAAAAAAATGAGAGGTTTAGTAAGATAATCTTTCCGCTTATCCAAAAATCTGACCACATAAATGAGGCTGTTTCAGCTGCAACGGGCGATGGTACTATTGGCCTCATAAATGGGGTATTTACCAGCTGAATTTGAGCAGAGTTGATCAATTTCAAGTTTGTCTTGTGCTTTGATTTTTATTTTTTATTTTTGAAAAAAATCAACATTGTTTGATGGGTACTGCATAGGCACTTGAACTTTTTACCTATCAAATACACCTTCAAATATTTTTCAGCCAACTGAAAGGAATCTTGCCAGACTTCGAACCTGTCCTATGCATGTGGATTTGATTAAAAAAAAGGTTAAAAACTGAAGTTAATTAAATGTCAGTTTACATCTGTCTCATAGGTAGGGTTCATAAGCTGAATTCGAGCCAACTTGAACCAGCTCGAGTTCACCAACTAAAACTCCACGTAACTAAACTCAAGCCATTAAAGCTAAGATCCTGTTTGATAACCTAACTAGACACATTGGATGTACTTTTTCAGATGTTCACGTGTTCACATTTTAATTTGAACTCAAATAGGAATAAGATAAAGTCAACTGGATCTGAATCTGAATTTACAATCTGAATCTATTTTAATTTCACATTCAAACGAAATCCGACTTTTAAACCGAACCCAAACTACATTATGATTGGTCAAGAACGGACTTTAAAAATGTGTGAATATTATGTATAGGATATTTTATTTAAAAACTAAATCTAAACAAAAAATAAATCCAATTGGATATTTTTTAAAATCTGAATACAAATCCAGCTAAAAGATCATTGCCCCATCAAATTTTATAATGGATTTAACTTTTTTATATCCGATTTTTTTTAAACAATTGGGTCTTATATTCAATCCAAATCTTTTGATATCCTACTAATACCGGTTCTCGTGATCGCGGAGGGAGTAAAAATGATAAAAGCGACCTTTCCTTTTTGTGTTCTCGTTTTTTCTGCAACAGTGAGGTGCAATGTAATACAACGGCCGCCGCTTCCAAGACAAACTGGTTTTGCCCTTTCCGTTCTTCGTTTCTTATTTTTCAGTTTTACTATGTGTTGGTGGGTACAACACGGCTCCTCCCTATCGGTCTTTAGTACAAGGCTTTCGACACATCTCTGATCCGTGGATTTGAGGCCTCTCTCCCCTCACCTCAAGTCAGACTTTAAATTCATGGCACCCACGTTGAAATCCACTATTCGTTTAGACAGTACATTTTGGCCATCATTGATTTCAACACATTTTCTGCAGCTGTTTTTGTAGCGATGTAAAATAAAGAAAATTCATCCAACAACATTCTGCAACCAGTAAATTTTAATATATATATATATATATATATATATATATATATATATATATATATATATATATATATACACACACACGCTTGACTGGAAAGGAAATTATGTTTTCTTCTCAAAATACAGTTGCCATTTCATAAAAACATTTTTGGTTCATTAAACAAATCTTCCGATGTAAACATGCAAGAAAAACGGTCTCTCGAAGTTGCAAAACTAAAAACCAAGAGGCATAGTGTGGTTGGTTGGGTTGTTGGTTGGGTTAATTGTCTGGTTTTGGGTAACTTGAAGTGGAGAGTTTGTAGGGCGGTCCATATTTGGCTTGACTCCCAGCGTGAAATAAGTGCCGGTAAAGGTCTGTCCCGACATTTCCCAACACAGGACTTATTCTTGATGGGACATCCAAACCGGGTGCTTGTTAGGGTGGGGAGTGTTGAATAGTGGCCACTGAGCCTTATCTGAACATCTCATAATTGTGAGGCAGTTACGAGATTAATTTGAAAACAGTTTTACAAATAAAAGGTTATTATCAATGAATCAAGAATTATCATTACCTGTTTTCACTCTGTCAAACTCTCTCACCCTAAAATCCACTTGGCTTTGAGGAATCCTATGAGGCTGGCCTATATATGCCCAACGACTCTCTGAATTAGTGTTGAATCTCTCGGTTGATTGTCTTAGAAGAGCCTCATAAAAGCAAACCTGATAGTCACCACTTTCTTCCTGTTTTGTTTTACTTCTTCTTCTTCCTCTATATGTGCCTCTGCCTCTAAAAGCTCATGTACTTATCCTAGAGCATCCAGTGGTGAACCTCTTGAGGAGGCTGAGACGCCATTCCACTGCCTTCACTCCATCAATGGTATCAGAGTTGAGGAGATCATCGTCTGAAACAAGTAACCTTTAGATGATATCAATGCCCAGATAGTAGATTAACTCAAATGTGTGAAGCATGCTATATTAAAAGGTATTTTGCATGTATGAAGCATGCTAGACTAAATTGCAAGAAAAGATGTCTGAAGCATGCTAGATTAAAAGCTATTTTGAATGTATGGAGCATGCTAGACTCTACAATTTGTTTTTTGCAAGAAAATATTGCATGTGTATGTAATTCTAGATGATAGAGGCGTCTGTTTAATTACTCTTCTCTCCTCGAGGGTTTCTGGTCTATGGCGCCGTAGACTAAAAACCCTTCGGTGACAGACAGCGCTGCCATTGACAGTCAGCTATATTGGTGTCACATAGACGGGAAATAAGGCGCTTGTTGAGATATTGACAGAAATCTTACGTGGAAGAATAAGGGAAAAAGATATACCTTGACCGGAAAGTCTTTTTTCTTTTCTTTTTCGTCGGACCAACTGTCGCAGTTGGAAAATCCACGGCTGCTTCTTTTCCGGCGAACTCAAAGTCAGAATGAAACCGGCTTTGACCCTGTTACCTCGATACCATTTTTTTCCCTGCATATCATCAGAGATACAAGGGGAGGCCAGGGCAGAGACGAAATCCGATGGGCTCTCTGCAGCCCTTCTATCCCGGTGTGCAATCGCCAATAGAGCCAGGATGTTCGGCACTGAGAGCATCGGGTTCAACATAATCTCGAGGTCATTGTGTCTTTTTTTTTAGTCTAATGGCGACGGTCACGGCCATGGGACATGGAGTCGACTATCGTGGCCGTGATGTTGGCTGCCGACAAAGGAAAGTGGTGAGGAGAGAGAGCAGAGTGTGGGTGTTGCTGTGGAGGAACGTCGGTGTGACATCGCAGTTGTTGATGGTGCAGAGCTGCAGCAAGGCGGAAGAAATGGCGAACCTACTCGCGGTGCAGAGGTCGCCTGCTCCGGGGGAGATGGCCAAGAAGATGGCCTGGTTAGGGTGTAGTTATACGCAAAATTTGGAAATTATAGATTCAGTCTGCCTTTTTTGCTTTATTGTCAAAAACACTATTACATTTTTTACAAATTAATGTCACAACATTTTTGCTAAAATTTTTTCAAAAAGAGGCTTGTGAAAGTTAATTTCAAAAGGAAACCAATATTTTATCTGAAATTACACAAAGATACCCTCAGACTTATTATAAATTGCTAAAAAAGGGTTTGTGAAAATTGTTTTGCAATTTCAGCAAAAAACCAAGATTTTATATACTTATATGTGCCCCTTAGACTTATTAAAATTGCTGAAAGAGGGTTCTGAAAATAAATTTGAAAATAGATGAGGAAATTTACGTTTCAAAAATTTAAAATTGAGATTTCCTTGCTTCTAAGTAATATTTTAGAATATTATGGAGATATCATAACGTGATAATTTTATGTTGCTTCCACTTTATTGTTTCTTACTTACCATGAAAATTAAATTTAGAAATGACTTTAAGAGTGGGAGCCTCTGAACTAGCCAAGACCGAAAAACTCAATGGAGCTAATTTTCATGCATGAAAAAGTACAATCATGTTGGCCTTGACTTTGGAGATGTTGATTTATATAATCAACAAGTCTTTTCCCATTTTAGGAGATAAGCCTACAGATGAGGAAAGGAAAACATATGAGGCTTTTGAGACTGATGACTTGATGGCAAAAACCATCATGTCAGCCTTCATGGAAGATGACCTGGTTATGGTGTTTGAGGATTGTTCAACTGCCAAGGAGATGTTTGACTTTATCTCCTCAAAGTATAACACCACTATAGCTATGCATATTCAGCTGCTTCTAGAACAATACAACTCATATAAAATGAAGGAGTCAGATAAAGTGGTTGATCAAGTTAACAAGATGTTAGTCATGGCTAAAGACCTAGCTGTAGTAGGAAATGTAACATCTAATAACATGTTGATCTTTACCATCTTGAATAGCTTGCCACATTCCTGGGATATGGTAGTCACTGCTTTGACTCTCCAATTTGACACTCTAACTTTAGAGAAGCTCCCCTTACAATTAGTTATTCAGCAAGAACGTTTGGCCAAAAGAAAAGATGTAGAATTAATGACAGTTCATGATAAATCTGCTAGTAGTCATGTACCTGTAATACCCAAACAATTTAAAAAGAGAAACAATGGTAAGTTTACGGATAACTTACAGGTACTCAGATAACACAAGGAATTGTTGTGAAATGCTATAGATGTGGAAAGCCATGACATATTAAGAAGAACTGCAGGACTAAATTCCCGAACAAGAAGAACAACAATGGCTAGAACAACAACAATAGGAGGATAAATCAAGGGGACTCCAACAGAGAAGTCATTTGTGTTGTGTCAGAGTGTTTGTTCGCAGATAGGGATTTGACTGGTTGGTGGGTTGATTCGGGTGCTACTCGTTCCAACAGAGAAGTCATTTCTGTTGTGTCAGAGTGTTTGTTCGCAGATGGGGATTTGACTGGTTGGTGGGTTGATTCGAGTGCTACTCGTCACATCGCAAAGACCAAAGAAGGTGTGATTCATATGGTAGACTTGAGTTTGGGAGTTCAAAAGGTCTATATGAAAAATAACTTATACTGTGATGTCATGAGAGTCGAATCATATCGACTAAATGTTGGAGGCACCAGTGTCATTCTTAATAAAGTTTTGTATGTCCCTTCTATGAGGACGAATCTAGTTGTCCTCGCTCTAACTGGGAAAGGTTTTTAAGTTTGTTTTGTTCCAGGGAAAGTCACAGTAGGGAAACATGGGAGGACCATGTTCAATGAAACATATGTAAAAGAACATGGTATATTCAAACTCAATTAAATGAATAAAGCTTTCAATTATGCTTATATTAATTGTGCAATGAGTGTGACTACAAACTTATAGCATGAAAGATTAAGTCATGCAAGCATCTACAAGATGAAGATTCTAACACAACAAGGTATAGTGTCCGATATAAATATAAATACTCTCATGAAATGCGATTCGTGTTTATACAGAAAAATGGCAAGGAAACCATTTTCATCTGAAGTAATTCGGGCCACTGAACTATTAGAAATATTCCATGCATATATTTGTGGACCTTTCAGAGTCCAAACACATAGTGGTAAGTTATACTTCATAACATTCATTAACGACTTCTTAAGATTTAGTTATATTTACCTGATCAAATACAAGTCTGAAGCACTTGATAAATTCAAGAAATATAGAAAAGAAGTCGAGAGGCAACTTAAAAATATATCAAGGTTGTAAGGTCTGATTGAGATAGTGAATATATATCAAATGAATTCCTCGAATACTGTAAAGACCTTGGAATTAATAGGCAAAGAACAATGCCTAGAAACACCACAACAAAATGGTATCACTGAGAGGTGTAATAGAACCTTCTTGAACATAGTGAGATCCATGTTGGCAGGTACACAATTACCCAAAGTATTTTGGGGTGAAGTTGTGTTAACAACTATGTATACAATAAATCAAGTGTCCTGCAAGACAGTTCCAACCACACCTTATGAGAGATGGATTAGTGCGAAACTAGATCTAAGACATCTCAGGAGATAGGGATCTGTAGCACATGTGAAAATTCTAGATCTAAAAATTGATAAACTAGATAACATATCAGTAAGATGTGTGTTTATTGGATATCCAAAAAGATCCAAATGCTACATATTATATCATTCAACTATGTGGCTTATATAAAGTAGAGATAGAGCTCCTAGAAAAACTCAATAACGAAGACAATGATCTAGTGAGAGATCATATTGATAAACTGGATGGTCTGATTTATTCAGAAGATCAGTTTGGCAATGAACCGACCGGAGAATAGCTTGATAATGAACCAATTGAGCATGATTAGTTTGAGAAACAGTCTAGTAATGAACCGACTGAATAACAGTTTGGTAATGAACCAACTTATTTGAGCACATCATCATCTCAAACTTAGCTAGGTCATAAAAGAAATAGAGCTCCTCCTTCATATTTGAATGATTACTATGTACATCTTGCAGAGGAGTTACGCTATTTAGTAGATATTGACGAAATGTCTAACAATATGACATACAACGATACCATAAACTCTCATGAATCGTTATATTGGGTAAACGCTATGGATGAAGAAATCGAATCCATAGAAAAGAATAAGGGTGTGTTTGATGCACAAGGAAGAATTTAACATGGTAAATTTACCATGGTAAATTTTTCTGAAAAAAAATACAGGATGAAATTTAACCCTCTTCCGATTTGAGGTCATGTTTGATGCACAGGAAGAATTTAACCTGATAAATTTAACCCTGTTTGATGCACAAAATAGAAAAATTAGGAGACTTTTTTCAGAATTGTGCATCAAAGGCGAAACTACAATTAAGAAATTATGCATTTTCTCTCAAAATCAAAGAGGAAGAAACTACAATTCTGCATCAGTGCCACAATTTCGGCTGCAAATTAATTCAAACAACTGCATGAATGTAAACTCACCTTAAATGCATGTTCTGGCTCTTCTTACCCAGCAGAAATTTCCAACACCCACTACAAGCAAGAAAAGCAAGCATTTGTCATGTACAATTGAAATGAAATGAGTTCAATCAATTGCATCCCAATACTTTTGTTACGCATAATCCTCCAATAGCTTGTTGGGACACTGAACAAAAGAAACACCAAGAAAAAGAAACCTCAATTCTTACTGCCCATTAACTGAGCACCCATACAACTATGTTATATACCACGGCTATGATGTTAACTATGTTATAGCAAAAACATAGGTAGTGGAAACTGATAATAACTGCATACATTCACCTTGTAGTGTCAATATTTGAGCTGGCGTAACCTATTACTCTCAACAACTGCCTCCTTCACATTCAAGAACGAAAAAGGAAAATGGAAGCATAACCTACCAAAGAGCATGATCCAGACACATTACTTTCAGTAAGGGAGTTGCTGAAGGAAGCACCAACAACAAAATGCAGATAGCAAATTATAATTGGCAAGGCAGAGCATGTCTTGGTTGTGCTAAACCAAGTGTATCTGTATTAATCAAATTAAGCAGTAACTTGTAGAACATATGTGTCCAATTCACAATCCAGTTCCATACGAACAGTGAAATTTTCCATTTTTTCAGCAAAGAAGTAAAGTAAGCAAGACAAATAAATGTTCACAAATGATTTGGTTTTTTTAATCGTCACCATTCTGGAGTTGTAAACCACACAAACTGTTTTGAAAACACATCTTTCTGAAGTTAAGCTTCGAAAGACCAATCTAACCGGAACAACATGCAAAAACAAAAGAACACTTTCTGGCGCTTCCTGTAGAAAGAACATCCTTTAATCTCATCTAATTTAATTCAAATCAATAAAATAGAGAAAAAGTAACAGATACCCACATGAGCTTTCAACACTGGAAAAGCAAAAGAGATCACACCAACCACAAGCAACGGAAACCACTGAATATATGGAAAACAACCAACAGTAATGCAGCGAAAGAGAAACAGAAACAACCTCTTACGGACAACACCTAGCTTCCTCGTGTACCAATCTTAACCAGGGAAACCTTCGTCTGGGAACCCTACTCCGCTGCAACGGCAGCCCTAATGACCAGGCTCTGCTTCTTCCATGAGTGCTGCAAAGGGGGGATCTGAAGTTCTGAGGGAAACCAAATAAGCAAGGACGAACAGAAGCATGAAAAGGGAGAAGGGACTGAGTAGTCGATCCTAGACACACCTCCATCCCTCATACAAAGGGTCGGCAGGAGAGGGAGAACAGGGGTGGTGATACCCATGGAGAATAGAGGAGGAGACGGGCTTGAGTGGGTGAAAGTTCACCCACTGGCTTTAACGACAAACGGGTGAAAGTTCACCCCGTTTGATACGTCGTAAGTACGGACGGGTGAAATTTCACCCGCCGTACAGTTTTTCCCCTCCCCTCTCGTTTTATCCTTGCAATCAAATGCACCCTAAATTTTGGGAACTAGTAAATCTTCATAATGATAGAAGACCTATTGGGTGTAAATGGGTGCTAAAGAAAAAGTAATAAAGCTAACGGAGCAGTCAAAAAATTTAAAGCAAGACTTGTGGCTAAAGGTTTTTCCCAAAAAGAAGGAATTGATTACTTAGAAACCTATTCACAAGTAGCAAAGTTCGCATCAATCAGAATAATTTTGGCTATCGAGCCTTCTATGACTTGGATATTTGTCAGATGGATATGAAAACTGCTTTTCTAAATGGTGAGTTAAAGGAAACCATATATATGACTCAACCACAAGGATATATCATAAAAAAATGAAGACAAAGTGTACAATTTGCATAAATCATTGTATGGTTTGAAGTAGTCACCGCCTTTCATAAGGCAATCACAAAGCTTGGATATATAGCAAACCAGCTAGACCAATGTGTATATGTCTGGAAAAGTCGAAGTTTTTCTCTATCCTGTCATTATATGTCGATGACATTCTATTGACTGGAAATGATAACAATATGATATTTAAAACAAAGACTTGGTTGAACGAGAACTTTGAAATAAAGGACATGGGTGAAGCATCTTATATACTAGGAATAAAGATCACTCGAGATAAAAGTTTGAGAATTCTAAGTCTAAGCCAAGAACGATATGTAGAATCTTGAAGAAATTTGGAATGCAAGACAACAAGCCTATTGGAACTCCCATAGTTAAAGGAGCAAATTTAAGAAGAAGTGATTGTTCTGGTGAAGGAAAACAAAAATTAAGTGTTCCATATGCTCAAGTTGTTGGCAATTTAATGTATCTAAAGCTTTACACGAGACCTGGCATAAGCTTTCCTACTGGTCTTGTGAGCTGTTATCAAAATAATCAAAGTTGGTCTCAATGGCAAGCACTTAAAATAATTTTTCAGTATATTACAGGATCAAAGAAACTGTAATTTTCCTACCAAGATGATTAACTAACTCTAGTTGGCTATTCTGATGCAGATTTTGCTAGCTGTAAAGATGACAGTAAATCCACAAATGGGTACATTTTCTTTTTTGGAGGTAGAGCAATAGCTTGGTCCTATAAGAAACAGAAATGTGTTGCTTAGCACACATAAGAAGCAGAGTATGTAGCATGTAATGTTACAATTATAGTTGTTAGCTAGATAAATCGGTTTCTAAAGGACAAGAACCAGTTCAATTATATTGTTATAATTAGGCAGTAATATCTCTTATGAAAAAAGGAACTGTTAGCTCAAAGAGTAAACATATAATGGTGAAATATCATTATGTTCATGAAATGATAGAGAAAAACAAAACCTCAGTTGATTACATGTCTACCAATGATATGGTAGTTGATCTCTTAACTAAAGAAATAGCAGAGGACTTATTTACCAAACATATCACTCATATAGGATTAAGATATATTTGAAAGGTTAGGACGAAAAACCATTGAATGGAAAACCTCGCTATAAACCATGAACAAAGTTTAAGTTCCGATGAATAAACCAATTATGGAAAACCACGTAACTAATTAAATGAGAAAACCCACACATGGTCGAAGCAATCCGGCAGTCTAATGGCCAAGTGGCAGATGTTGGATAGTGGCCACTGAGCCCTATCTGAACATCTTGTAACTACAAGGTAGTTACGAGATTAATTTTTAAACAGTTTTACAGATAAAAGGCTATTATCAATAAATCAAGATTTATCATTACCTGTTTTCACTCTGTCAAATCTCTCACCCTAACCGCCCGCTAGGCTTCGGAGAATCCTATGAAGTTGGCCTATATATGCCCAACGACTCTCTGAATTAGTGTTGAATCTCTCGGTTGATTGCCCTAAAGGAGCCTCATAGAAGCAAAACAGGTAGTCACCACTTTCTTCCTGTTTTGTTTTACTTCTTCTTCTTCCTTTGTCTCTGCCTCTGCCTCTCCCTCTAGATGCTCGTGTACTCATCCTGAGCATCCGGTGGTGAACCTGTTAAGGAGACTGAGACACTGTTATGCTGCCTTCACTCCATCAGGGAAAACAGGGATTTGGCCGTCATTATGTAAGTGTTGACAAATGTGCTATATTAATTTCACTTTAAATTATCGCGAATGCTTTCCAAATTTGAATTTGGTTACAAAACCAAAATTGTCGGCCTGAATCACAAATGTACCTTTAAACTGACTGAACATATAATGGAACCTTAGCTTCCTTCCTTCCACCCATTATAGAGAGAGAGAGAGAAAGTGAGACTAACAAAAATAATGAGGATGGGAGCACCTATTGGAAAGTGAGGCCTTCATTTTTTGGCCTTGGAGGATGGAATATCAAGAGAAACAACAAAAGCAAGAAAGAGAGAATAAAAAACAAGAACTATCAGACCTCTACGTACAAGCCTAGTCCAAGAAACTCCCATCTTTGGCCAAGTCTTTAAGATTTTAGCTGAGAAAGCTCCCAATTTTAGTTCTTCTAGCAACCATCTGTATTACAGAATATGAAATGATGAACAACCAAATGATCAATAATAGATATACCAAGCCATGAATCTATTTCATTATAAAAACCAAGCCTCACCTCTTATGCTCCAAGCTGACATTAGCAAGGCCATTGGAGAGAGACATGAGAGCTCCTAGAGAAAATAAGGAAGAACTCTAGTCAAATAGATGCTGATACTCATGAAACCTCATCGTGGCAATAGGCTTGCACAAATTAGCGTCGATCTGGTAGAGAAAACACTGGCCCATGATTCAACGTTGGGCATTCTTAGAAACCAGTCGATTTATACATATTTTTAGATTTTTCCTGCTATTCATATCCTGTAACATGCACATATATATACATGGTCCAATTAATGAGCTAAATCAAACTAGAATTGACTAATCTATTATGGAACACAGTCCAACATGAATGCGATCAAATTACAAGGTGAAGTATAGGCAATCTTTGATGGTGGTCTTCTTGTCCATCTCTCCCTTAGGCTTGTTTGTGGAAACTTTTCTCTGCTCTAGCTCAAGAAGATAAATTAAATGCTTACTGCCTTAGACTATGACAAACAGAGCACATGTTAAATCAGGCCATTTGCATGGATGTACATTGATAGTACTTAGAAAATAATAAGCACAAGATCCATTTTTTTTAATTAATTTTTTTTTCTGAAGCACATATTTACTTGGTAGCAATGGCCCCACCAGCTATGCAAAATTGGACATTCTAGGGGAGGAATGAACGACTAAACATAATATTTCTCTTTACTGAGATATGTACAATGTCCCAACACATTTGTACAAAGCAATTCCAAAGATATTGAAAAGATAACGAGGAGAATTTATGCCATTTCATTTCTTAAGCCAAGCTTCAAAGCATATCCTGAAGAAGCTTGAGGAGAGCCAGATCAACCATCCAAACATCATTTCCATGACACATTATAGGAGAATGTCTGGTTCGACCTCTACACTAGACACACAACATACCCTCCTGCTTCATCACTAAGTCCCTATTAGCAGAACTTTAGAGGAATTTCAGTTTAGATTGTGGAATTAAGATATAAAACCTTTGTTAAGTGAGACATAGCAATTGCATCAAGAACTGATACATTAGGAGGTAACATAAGGTGACAAAATTAGCATTTTGGCCACCTAGCTTGAATTGGCTTCTGTGGCTTAACATACATTCTAAGGAATACACCATTGTTAATGAAAGAACTTGAGATCTAAAAGAGAATGAGAGAGTGAAAAACTTTTGTATTCTATATTCATTGTTGATAATACATGAGATACATAGTCTTCTAAAGATAACAAATATATAGAGAATAAGAATGTTACAACAGAAATAAAGAAATAGATAAATATGAAAGTTGGTTCCCTAAAATAAAGGATATGATATGATTTTATCTCTTGACTATTTTGATGGTATCGTATTTCAATTCTTTCCTTAACAGCCTCTCACAAGCTGAACAGAGGTTCCACGACATTGAGATTGTGCCGAAAATCTATAAATACAGTTCCTCCAAGAGCCTATGTCATTCCATCTACTAATTGTTCTTTTGTCCTGATAAGTTCACTTGAATCTCTCCTTTATTAACATGATCTCTAACAAAGTGAAAATCAACTTCAACATGCTTTGTTTGAGCATGGAATACAAGATTTGACGCCAGATATAGAGATCCTATATTGTCACACCATAAGATCAGTGCTTTTGATGATGGATCATTTAGCTCCTTTAAGAGAGAATTTAACCATAGTATTTCCACAGCAGCACAGCCTAAAGACTTGTACTCAGCTTCGGTACTTGACTGAGTGACTATCTGATGTTTTCTAGAAGCCCATGAGATTACATTATTGCCTAAGAACAATAAAACCACCAGTTGACTTATGATCTTCTGGGCTTCCAGCCCAATCCGCATCAACAAAAATGCTTAATTGCAATGATGGTGATTGAGTCAAGCAAAGAGCATAATGACTTGTTCCATTTTAAGCACCCGAGAATCCTTTTAACCATTTTTCAGTGAATAGGTTTCGAAGAGTGCATGAAGTGACATGCACGATTAACAGCAAATGCAATGTTTAGATGGGCCAGTGTGGCATATTGTAACGCTCCCACCACTATAGTGTGGGATCCCAAAAGAAAGAGTCGTCATCAACTTTATAAATTTTAGGGGTCACCGTGGGAGATGTCATAGGTTTAGCATTATCCATTTGAGATTTGTGAATAATGCTATTAATATAGTTTTGTTGGCATAGATATAGTTCCCTGGACTTTGCTTGACTTCAATGCCGAGAAAGTATGTCAAGGGGCCAAGATCCTTGATGAAAAAGATAGATCCAAGCTACAAAATGACTTGAGAAATAAGGTATGGTGTAGATCCGGTGATGATCAAATCATCAACATAGACTAGGAGATATAGTTGGTGAGAGCAGCGAGAGTAAATGAACAATGATGCATCCGATTGAGAAACAGCAAATCCAATATCTCGAAGATAGCAACTCGGGTGATGTTACCATGTGTGTGGGGCTTTCTTGAGCTCATACAAAGCTTTGTCTAACTTACATACAAAGTGAGGGAATTTTTTATCTTCAAAACTCTCTAGTTAAGCCGTATAAACATCCTCTGAAAGATATCCATTGAGAAAAGCATTGTCAAAATCAAGTTGCCTCAAAGTCCAAAAGTGAACTACTAAAGAGAGTAATACCTTTATAGTGGTAGGTTTGATAGTGGGACTAAATGTTTCTTGATAATTAATTCTAGCTGTTTGAAGAAAACCATGAGCTACGAGTCTAGCCTTATGCCGCATAATAATATTGAAGTCTGGTTTAGGCGGTACAAGGTGCCATGTTTTATTTTTCTGTAATGCTGAAAACTCTAATTGCATAGCTTAACACCAACACTTAGAACAAACAGCTTCTCTGAATGACCCTGGTTCCTCTTGTGCAGTGATAGCAGTAAAGACCTTGGGTTTTAAAGAGTCCATCATGGAGCGAGTCACCATCGGATGGAAATGACTGAGAGGTCGGTTGATGAGATCGGCTTGAGTGGCTGCAGTTTCTCTAAGCAGTTCTGATGGAATCGATGGTGTAGAAGCATCCGTTGATGTTGATGCAGAGAATGGCAATTGGCATGTAGGCTGATCAGGGGTATAAGAGGTGGCAAGAGGATCAACATGTGTCTGCAATAGAATGTCCTCAGGAAGAGAAGAAGAGACAGTTGTGTGAGCACGTGGAGGAAGTCTAGCCATAGAGGTTGAGGGAATGACAGGTAAGACCATGTAAGATATTGCTGGTGGTGAGGCCTGAATTTGAATGCTTGGCCTAGAAAGGAGTCTGCAATCATATTTGGCATCCAAGAAGACAAAATCTCATCTGAAAAATCCTTACTTTTATCTGACCCCACTTTGCTTTGTCCATGAACCTCATCAAAAATAACATGCAGAGAGATGATGACTCGTCTAAGTTTCATGTCATAACACAAGTACCCATTGTGGTGACTTGCATAGCCGAGAGATGATGACTCGTCTAAGTTTTGTGTCATAACACAAGTACCCCTTGTGGTGACTTGCATAGCCCACAAAAGTACATTGAGTAGTCTTTAGATGAAACTTGGAATCATTTGTTGGCATCAATAATAGATAACATTTGGCCCAAAAAACTCAAAAATGAGCATAATCTCGATCCTTTTAAAAAAGCTTGTAAAATGGTGATTTTCACTTCAATTTTAGAGTTGGTAAGTGATTAATAATATAGATAGCAGTCTGGAATATATTGACCCAAAAATTATAAGATAGTCTAGCAACATAAATCATATTCAATCTCGTTTCGATGACATGGCAATTTTTTCGTTTGACTAGACCATTTTGTTCTGGAGTGTACGAGCAAGAAAATTGATGGAAAATCTCATGTTCTTTATAGAATAAAGATAAATTAAAATTCACAAACTCATTGCCATTGTCAGATCGAATCGAAAATATGGGAATGTTTAATTGCTTTTCAGCCAAGGCCTTAAAATTCTTAAAACAAACAACTTCAAATTTAGCTTTAAGAGGAAACATCCATGAAAACCTGGAATAGTTATCAACTATGAGCAAGAAAAATCTGAAGCCTTCTCAACAAGAAATTGGGGCAGGTCCCATACATCCATATAAAGAACTTCAAGAGGTCCATAGGCATGAAAATCAGAACTTGAAAAGGATTGTTTATGTGCCTTTCCCAAAAGACAAGATTGATATACTCCTTTTGGAATAGGAGAATTTATTTATATAAGCCGACTAGAAATAAGAAAACTAACTATTTTCTTGTTTGCATGACCAAGCCTCTGATGCCATTGGTCGAAGGATACTAATGTCATATTGATGCCTACTGGAAACCAACTACTCAATGCTACTTGCTTGGTAGAAAATTGATCTATGTTTGATTTGGTCGCCTTGCTAGGATAGAGACCATTACACGTCTTTGGTCCTTGAAGAAGAACCTTGCCCGTCTGCCGATCCTTTATAACAAAGTCATGCGGTGAACATTGAAAAATGCGGTCATTTTCAGATGTAAATTTTCCCATTGATAAGAGGTTATGAGCTATCTTAGTGTTATCACCCCAAATTTTTCAAAAATGAGGCTATTAAAATTTTCGGTTTATTATTTTTAAAATGAATTTTAAATCCAAGTTTAGATCCAAATCTAGCATTTCAAACTCAAAATCCAATTATCAAATTCAAATTAGATCCAAAATCCAACTTTCAAATCCAAATTAGAACAAGACCCATTTGCCCATCCTTTTGACA
>JAANDH010001376.1:0-59709 GCA_011799765.1 Nymphaea thermarum | reverse complement strand
GACAGCTGATATCCTCACCAAGGCTCTTCCCATAGGCGATTTTCTGAGATGTTGTAACAAGCTGAGCATGATTGATATATATGCTCCAGCTTGAGGGGGAGTGTTAAAGAGTGTTTTTGAAATATTAGAAAGTTAGAGAGGTGGTCTTTAAATACTTTCTTATAGTAGTTGGACTGTTTTCGTAAAGTTTGTACAGCCAGCCCTAATCTCTTTAAAAGGAGATTAGGGTCACGTTAATAGATGAACTCTTTGGCTCTCTCTCTCTCTCTCTCTCGTCCTCTCCTTTCCCAAACATCTCTCTCTCGTCTCTTTCAATCTGCAACAAACTACAATGCAGATTCCCAATTGATTTTTGAAACATCTTGCATTTGACAGAAGCATTTCTTGTTTAATATAAAATATACACAACAAGGTCCTTTTAAGAGGTTTGGCTGTTTACTTTGTTGGTCCTCTTATCATGTCTCAGATGAGCTCCCACTAAACCTTGACAAAATCCATCAATGTTCTGTTTCTTTTTTCCAAATTGTGTGACATTAAAAAGCTTCTACTATAGAGTTGCTGCACATGCTGGTGAATCCCCAGTTTAGCTCAAACAGTATGTCTTCCATGCCATTGAGATTTACCAAAAGTTAAACTATAAAGATTACAGGGCTCCAAACTGTTGTTCATATATGAGGACTCCTTGTAAGGTTGCATACTCCACTTATCATCATGCTTAGATGAAAATTCCTTTTATACAAGTACTCTTAGGTGAGTTCTTTAGAAGTCTTTTGGGGGGGGGGAAGGAAATACGTGAATATTAATCAGACTTACAGCAAGAGTCATTTTAACCCTATATGATACTGACATTAGTTTATGTCTGTCTCCCCAAAAAATAAAACCAAGCTTGTTTTTGGTCAAGCCTGTTCAAATGATGACTAGATTGGTTCAAAATCTATCTAATAGCTAATTTTGTTCCACTCAACGAATCATGAACACATAAACTGCAAGCACTGATATCAACTTAGAAACCATAAGGTGATATTTGGAAAAGATATCACCCACTCAAAATCCAGGGAATTCCAAATTTAAACTTACAAACATGTCTTGATATCTAATGCAAAATGAAAACTGCAATCTCATGACAATTTGAAGTACATTGCAAAAGAAAAGGATACAAAATATGTATCTTCATATGTGAAAGCAGTCAGCAGAACAGGAAGGTCTATTGAATCACCTCATATACAATGACAAAATTATCCTTTATCAAATCCTCATCCAAACTTCCAAGATAACCTGAGAGGACATCTGCTACCCTGCCCAGAAACTGACAGATTTGCTCCATGTTAGAACAAACCAACCTTGCATTTGGATCTCCTTCACAGCGCAAATGCATGAAAATAAAATTACTACACGTAAAAAGCAAATCAGTCAAAATATCATGAATATACACAGATGACTGGTCACAAATAATTCTTAAACGTAATTGCAATAGTCTTAAGGTGTTTGAGGAGTGACAAAAGGCCAGCTCCATACACTGCTTTGAGTGCCAATATATGAAAACAAGATTTTGTGAAATTCTTTTTACAGATGCATGAACCAGAAACATAGAAAATGCAGGTTTATAAGGTTCACCATTACCAAACTTTGGATTAAAAAGCCAGCTGTTTAAGAACTAAAAGAAATCAAATAGAGAAGAACCTGAGAGCTATTGAATCTCACATTCACTTGGTACATTATTGTCTGTACCAAATGCTCCATCAGAAATGAAAATCCCCAATCTAGTATGCATACCAAACAGTTTGTTACGACGACAACAAAAGAAGCAAGAAAGAGACACTCCATGAAAGAATACAGGTGTCTCCATCACAAAAAAAGACTTAGTGTCCTATGTGACCGCTGTTTTTCGGGTCTCTGTGTTAGGCTCTGTTTTAGTTTAGGCTTTATTAGCATTGTTTTATGTTATGTTTGTTTTACATTAAGTTTCAGTTTATTAGGAACCAGTTATACGTTATGTTTTCAGTTTATTAGGAAGCAGTTATGCTCTGTCAGTCATGCTATGTCAGTTTGGATCACGACCTTAGTAAGGATCAGCTTTGCTTTATGCTATAATCCTTTTTAGGCGTGAGTAGCCCTTATGGAAGTTATTATGATGTTTTGTTCTCTCTCTTGATTTCTCTCCCTCGTTCCCTTCCTCTTCCTTCACACACCAGTTGATCGATAGGCTTGGAGGCTACCAACTGGTATCAGAGCCATGACGGATCCCACTGCCGCCATTGAAGACAACATGACGCTCGCTTCCCTTGAAGCACATCGTGCTTGGATAGAGGAGACTATCATCGAAGTCAACCGCCGATTGCACAGACGATGGAGCGCGCGCAGGCAGACACCGAAGCCCGACTGCACAATGCCATCCAAGCCGCTGTCACCGCCGGCCTCCGTGATGCCCTCCAGTCTAACCGCAGTCTGCCCGGCCCACCTGTGACACCGTCACCGCAGCCACCCACGCAGCGGCAGTGTGGTGGGAGCCGTTCTATGTCCACAGCTGCCGAATGCCAATGGTGGCTTTGGCGTTTCCTTCGAGTCTTCGACACCTTCAACGCTACCAATGTAGGCATTGGAACAGCCACAGGGGCATTTTTCCGGGCAACATGCACTCAACGGAAAGTGGTGGCAGCCCAGCCTTCGGTATGGGGGAGGAGAATTAAACAGATGGAAGCCAATCAAGATGGATTTTCCCCACTCAATGGGGACGACCTGCCTAGTTGGATCTTCAAGGCCGAACAGTTCTTTGAGTGCCAAAGAATTTTGGAAACAATGATAGTAAGTCACGCTACTATGAATTTTAAAAGACCTGCCATCTGGTGGTTTCAATGGTTGGTATCGTAGCAAGGACAACCCGAATGGCAGGGACCGGTGGCCGCCATGACAGCTCAATTTGGACCATCGATATATGTGATTGTGGACTATAATGCAGAACTCTCTAAGATACATCAGAAAGGAAGTGTGGTGGAATACAAAAGAGCAGTTTGAGAAAACTAGCAACATGGTTCGAGGGTGGCCAGTCGAGGCTCTCATCGGAGCATTTGTCAGCAGCCTTAAGGAAGAATTGCGAATTGAAGTACAAGTGTTGTGACCCTCCACTCTACATGCTTGTTTTTCCACAGCACGTATGGCCGAAGAAAAGCACCGTCATTTCCTAAGCATCAATCGTACGTCCAACACGTCACCCTACAACCACCTACCACTGATCCGGTTGAGGAGGATAAGTCGATGAGCAAACCACCTTTCGGCAAAGGTCCCGCCTGGAAATTTGTACAACGACTCACACTTGAACAGATTCGGGAGAAACGGTGCAGAGAATCTACTTTCATTGCGACCAGCCATGGACAGTGGGGCATTCATGTAAGTGCCTCCACATGTACTTGGTGGAGGAAGATGAAGATGTGTCACCCTTCGAGGAGGAGCCAATCGAAGCACCCGGCGCCCCATCAACCATGAACATGACCGTGGGGTTTCCACCGGAAATCTCCTGGCACGCACTAGTAGGAAATGAGGTGCCTCAATTAATGTGGATCGAAGGACGACTCAGAGGTAGATCGGTGAGTGTGTTGGTCGATATGGGCTCTAATCACAACTTTATCTGTGAGCAGTCGAAGAAGGCACTAGGTTGCAAGATCGATATACAACCCGTGTTTGACATGGTAGTAAGGGATGGCAGTACCCTGAAATGTAAAGGACGTTGCAATGAAGAAAGCTTAGAAATTCAAGGCCATTGCTTTTCCGTGCAGTTGTACAGTTAGCCATGGCAGGCACTGACCTCGTTTTGGGCAAGCATTGGTTACGGGGGCTTGGTGAGGTGGTGCGAGACTTTGTTGGCATGCGGATGCACTTTACACAACGTGATGGCCGTCGACTCATGTTATCGGCCAACACACGACCAACGGCTAGTGCCAAGATGTTGAAAGGAGTGACCGCAAGCCTTGTCCTACTCATGAGTCAGGCGAGACCGGATGAAAAACCGAAAAGCACACCGGCGATAGATGGGGTATGTTTATTCTCACTCCTCAGTGAGTTCTCTGATGTTTTTGCAGTACCTCGAGGGTTATCGCCGCCATGCTCATGCAACCACAGGATGACCTCCAGCCTGGGGCGACTACCATCAAGCAACGCCTCAGAGGACTCCTCAGTGAGTTCTCTGATGTTTTTGCAGTACCTCGGGGGTTACCGCCGCCATGCTCATGCAACCACAGGATCGACCTCCAGCCTGGGGCGACTGCCATCAAGCAACGCCCCTATCGGTACAACTCATTCCAACAGGAGGTACTCACGCAACTAGTACAAGAGATGCTAGCATAAGGCGTCATTCAGTCGAGCTGGAGCCCATTCGCTTCACCAGCATTACTTGTGTGCAAAAAGGATGAAAGTTGGTGAGTCTACGTAGATTATCGGGCATTCAGCACCATCACTATTAAGGATCGATACCCCATTCTTGTCGTAGAGGATCTTTTGGACGAGTTACAAGGAGTGTCATTCTTTTATTATTTTCCAAGTTCGACCTGCGAGCCGGCTACCATCAGATCTGAGTACTAAAGGAAGACGTGTCAAAGACTGCCCTTCTCACACTCACACCTGACCGCCATTACGAGTTTTGTGTAATGCCTTTTGGCCTCACCAATGCGCCGGCAACATTTTAGTCTCTCATGAATGACGTGTTTAGGCCTTATCTACGCAAGTTCGTCCTTGTCTTTTTTTATGACATTTTGGTGTTTAGCACAGACGAGGAGACGCATTTCAAGCATTTGCATGTTGTTTTATCTCTCTTAAGGCAGCGCGTCTTACACGCTAAATTGCCCAAGTGCATGTTCAGCATGTCTCATGTTACTTACTTGGGCCATGTAATCAGTAGAGGCAGTGTCCTGATGGAGGCAAATAAGGTGGCAGCGGAAAAGGAATTACCGTCACCACGCACAGTCAAACAGCTCCACGGTTTCCTTGGTTTAGCAGGATACTACGACAGTTTGTACGTAACTTCGAAACCATAGCAGCCCCGCTGATAGAGTTGACAAAGAAGAATGGTTTCCACAGGAGTCCCCAAACAAAAAAGGCATCTGAGGCATTGAAGCAAGCGGTCACATCGGCACCGGTACTAAAAATGCCCAACTTCGATATCCCATTCGACATAGAGGTCCATGCTTCCGACGTTGGCATTGAGGTTGTTTTAAGCCAGAACCAGCACCCACTCGCGTTTTTCAGTCGCGTCATGGGCTCTACTTTGCACAGTAAATCAGCTTATGTTCGTGAGTTGATTGCTATAGTCTTAGCCGTGCTGCATTGGTGACACTATCTCTTGGGGTGACGCTTTGCGGTCCTCACAGATCACCATAGCCTGCATTACTGCCTACAACAGGCGACTTTGCTTCCCGAGGTACAAAATTAGGTATTAAAACTGAGTAGCTTTGATTTTGAGATCAAGCACCGAAAGGGTAGAGACAACCTCGCCGCAGATGGACTCTCAAGAAGAGGTGAGTGGGAATCCCTTGGTTAGTTTTTTGCTGTGATTTCTATACAGTGTGAGATTTGGGATCGGATAGCCCAAGCGCACGGCACCGCAACTTCAGTTCAGCACATTCGCACCGCCATGCAGGATGATCCCACGCGCAAATACAGATACAAATGGAGGCCTCCTTACCTATACTTTCGGGATTGCATTTATATACCCACCGACACGGACTTGCCAGGTATCTTGATAGCACATTTCCAAGACTCCAAGACGCAGGTCGCGAAAAGGAGGAAGGGACACATCGCCGTCTGTAGACTACATTCTTTTGGCCAGGTATGAAACGACAAATTCGAGACTATATTAATTATGGCTACAAATAACGTCTTGGAGTTTTAAACAGCAAGGTTCTTCTCAGGTATAATACGGCAAGCTTGAAGAAAAGGGAAAAAATACAATAAATTTTTAAAAATTAAAAAAAACTAAAAGAAGGGGAAAAAATAAGTGAGAAACTAATAACACAAACATCAAAAGATAAGTAGATTTGCAACAAATAAAAAACAGAAAATGAAAAAAAAAAACTCTTTGGCATTAAAATTGAAAAAAAAAATCAAAAATTGCAAAAAACGCGAAAATTCGTTTTTCACGTTTTTTAAAAGTTTTAAAAAGCCATTTAATTTATCGCATTTTTTTTTGAAAAAATGCGTTTTCTATTACTATGTATTAAAGGGTGTGATATTTTCCAATGTAACAAATATGAAACACAGAGACCGACTGGGTTATTGCAGTCGTTACCAATTCCTGAGCAAATTTGGGAAGATATTTCGATGGACTTCATCAAAGACCCACCCTGGTCACGTAGGCAATCCGTAGTGTTAGTGGTGGTTGACCAGTTGTCCAAATATGCACATTTTATTGCTCTGAGTCACCCTTCCTCAGCTAAGACTGTTGCGCATGCCTTTCTAGAATATGTGGGGAAGCTACATCGCATGCCTCGGTCCATTATCAGTGACCGAGATTCGGTGTTCCTTAGTGTGTTTTGGAGAGAATACTTCCACTTACAGGGCACAAAACTAAAGATGAGTACGGCCTACCACCCACAGATGGATGGACAAACAAAGGTAGTGAATCGCTGCATAGAAACCTACCTCCGATGCTTCACAGGGCAGCGTCCAAAGGCTTGGGCAGATTATTTATCATGAGTGCAACTAACATACAACACCAGCTGGCGTACTTCCACAAATACAACCCCCTTTGAGGCCAGCTACGGGCGACCACCACCTGCGGTTACCCGTTACTTGCCAGGTACAACACGAGACGACATGGCAGACACTCAATTACATTATTGAGATGTCAGACCTAAAGGAACATTTAGTTACAGCTCGAAATTCCATGGTCCTACAATATAATCGCAGCCATAGAGAAGTGACGTTTCAAGCGGGCGATTGGTATTCTTGAAGAGGCCCTCGCAGCATACAATGCGCTTGAGAGGAGCTGGACAGCAAAAGCTGCTTCCTCATTACGTTGGGCCCTACAAAATCAACCGAAGGGTACGTAAACTTGCTTACGAGCTCTTACTTCCCGAGGGAAGCTCTATACATCTGGTATTCCATGTATCCAAACTGAAGCTCTGCGCCAACGGTCCCACCGGAGAAGATATCGATTCTGCCCGCATCTTAGAAGAAGCAACTGACCTTTCACCTTTTCGACGCATTAGCATGAGGAAGGTAAAGTAAAAACGGCAAGTGACGTCACCAACAACGTGGGAAGATAACGAGGACATCATATCTCATTTTCCATTATTCACACCTTGAGGACAAGGTGTTTTTCGAAGGGGGGAGTAATATGTTAGGCTATATTTTAGTTTAGGCTTTGTTAGCATTGTTTTATGTTATGTTTGTTTTACTTTATGTTTGAGTTTATTAGGAACCAGTTATGTTCAGTCAGTTTGAATTAGGACCTTAGTAAGGACCCGCTTTGCTTTATGTTGTAATCCTTTTTAGTCGTGATTAGGCCTAAGAGAAGTTGTTATGATGTTTTGTTCTCTCTCTTGATTTCTCTCCCTCTCGTTCCCTTCCCCTTCCTTCACGCACAAGTTGGTCGATAGCCTTGGAGGCTATCACTTTGTTTATAGGGAGAAAGATAAGAAGCCACAGCACTTGAAAGGGAAGAATCATCAACATGGTCACTTGGTCATATCCCTGTATCATCAACTGTACCATGTGATGTAGTCAGCTATGAGTTGAGCTTGGGCTGTCATATCTTATAGGTGTGTCAACGATCTCATGTAGTGAAGTATCGCATCCCATGGAAGTAAACAAGAAGGGGACATTTCCATGGCTATAAGCATGTATCTAATGTCACCATCATTAGAGAAGAAAAATGTTTCATGGTGAAAATTACCACTGTACTCCATTTTTTTCGGGAGTGTCAGACTGTTCAGAATCAACGTAAAACCTTGAGTGCCTCATTTATTGACAGACTGCTCAACTTGGTTGAGTGGAACAAAATATGGGAGAAGGATGGTTGCTTTACCTATTCTATTACTAGAATTAGATATTTTGGAAATTGGATCATTTAACCTAAAAAGTTATCATTTCTCACATATGCAATTCCACACACGCAGTGGTACCTTCAGATAAGTTGGTAATACACCATATTAGCTGACATAATACTTCAACTGTGAGTGGATGCAATACCTCTCACTCTTATATTAGAAAGTGTAACCTAGTTTAACATTGTCAATCTTAATAGAAACAGCCACATGAGGAAATAACACTAACAGGACTTCAGAAGATTGTTACAAATTAAGCAAGCTGCTCAGAGTATTTTTGGGCCCATTTTTTATTTATATAACCATGCAAGGGAAAGATAACGTCAAATGCAGTGTGTGACAAGAATGTCAAAGAGAAACATCATATTCTAGCAATAATTAATTAATGAAAAATTATCTTTAATTGGATAAATTTGTAACTATTGGAAGTCCGTCTTTAACTGCCAATTGCCAAAATAGTCATTCTAACTCTACTACACCTGTGATTGAAGAAAGAATTACTTACATCTAGTGCCATTAATGGCGGCATTTCTACCTGTGAACATCCTAAAAATGTAATCCCCTCTCGAACAATTTGAAAGAGATAATGTGTTGGTGAAGCAATTACAGGAGGAACCTAGTTAGTAAAACAAAAAAAAAAAGCCATTATAAAATAATGAATCATTGAAAGTTTCGAGAACAGAAGTGCATCTCAGGCTCAGCAAGAACAAAAACACCAATAATTACTCAAAAAATAATTACTCCTCATTCCAAAGAAAATAAAGGGCAGAGGTGACATCGCAAGGCAAAATTACAAGAAGAAATATAGATGCAGAAATAAGAAAAACTTCACATACTTGAATTTTATGCCTTACAACACATGGCAAGATTATGAAAATGAAGATTGAGGTTTTCCATGACACCACTCATCAGTTCGAGACATAACATTATACATCCATTGAGAAAGCAAAATTATGGCTATATTATGGCTCTACTCCATCACCGAAAGGCAGAGATTGGTCTTTGACCAGAAGTTAACAGTAGACATGCATATGCACTTGTTCACAACCTTGTGAATCACAAGCACATGCATCCCACCTGTGGATGCACACACATACACATCCACAAACACACACATATTCTTTTTTTGTGTCAGTGTGCGTGTGTGTGTGTGTGTGTGTGCCTGGAAGTGTGTGTGCCCACATTACGGTATAAGTAGTTAAAAACTTGTTATGTTCAACATATTTGTTCTAATGAATTTCCTAGACAACTGTTAAAAGGACAACACCTAAAAATACATGAATACTTCTTAAGGTGACTTTGAAATTTTCAAATGACCATTTTTATCAAGAAAAATAACCATGCAGCAAAAATAGAACTCTATTCAGTGGTCTATTGATATTCTCAATCAGTTGTGAGCCAATTAGTTTCAAACATAATTGGTAAAAATTTCAAGGTTGGAAAGTATGTATACATGAACGGCTCTCACATACATGGACATGTGCATTACATGTTCTCTGTGTGCATGCATGATGTGCATGGATTTGTGGATCCATATTTAACAATTTGTGTGGGACCATTGCATGTTTGAGTGTAACGCAAGGGTGTACATGTGTATTTGTTGAGCAGGAAGAACACTTGCTAATTATAGATAGCTCCAAAACAATAGGGAATCACCTACCAGAAAACCAAACAATCTTAGTATGGAACCAAACTAACATTTTTATGACTAAATTTACAGGTTTAGGAATTCTTACCTTAGAAGAACCACCTTGGGACAAAACATGCCCCCAAAACCATGAACATATGGATCTGTCCACTTGATGCCCTGTCCATTGCTTCTCAAGCATTACCTCCCTACAGGATGCACAAGGAACTATTATTTAGCACCACTATAACTGAAGTCTCTTAAAAAAATACCTAAAAAAGAATAACTGATTACACGACTACAGAGAAACATGTTCGTATATATTTCCATTATCCTATTGGGCGAATTACGTGAACTCTCATTTTCCAAATCCTAGATGCTACGAAGGACAACCCGTTTTCACCACAAAGCTAACGACCAATCTTTGGGATAAATAATCCACGAATTTCTAAACGTCACCGTAACAAAAGCAAGAAAATACCAACTGATCCACAAATATTAAACTGGAGTAGTGAACCAAACGACCTTAGTAGCAATTTTGCAACCACAATTAAAGCAATAAATCCAGAGATAAGAACGATATGCTAATGAACGAAGATCGACGTTTTCAGATCGCCTTCAAATCATCCATAGAAAATTGCAGGTCGTGATTAAAAAAAAAGGTTCTTCCCATCAAGATGGGTCCAAAAGCCCGACAGCGAAAACATGGATCCCCATCTTGTCCCCTTTTCTGACTGTGAATCGCATAAACAATCTCAAGAACTACGCAGAAAAATAAGGGTGCCAGATAATGGATGGAATTTGGTCACTGTCCAAGAAACTAACTCATGGACGAATAGCTCCGACACAGAATTGAAGCGGAACTCGAGTATCAGTAAACAGTAGGATCTACACACCCATTATCGGAGAGGAGGAAGATGCATTGCAGCATTCTCTCGATAACTTTTTCCCGGGAAATTGTTCCCGCTCGCTTTTCTCTCGTCGCGGAACCCGTGGAGTTTCTCGGTCAGTAAACTCGGAGCGGGCCGAGCACTTGAGGGTTAATCGGGTGGAACCTGGCTTGGAGCCGGCCGGTTGCAAATCCAATCCATGTTGGAACTGTTCTAATACTGACACTCGGAATCCAATTATATTAGATCTGGATCAGCTAAAAGCATTAAAAAAAAAAAAAGCAGACTGATACATTAATTAGGATACATTTGGATCAGTTAGGATTACGAACACAAAAATCGGATGCATTGCAGTTACAAGAGAGAAAAATCTCAAAAGCAATAAAGCTAAGTTTTTCGTTAGTGTCTTGACATGCATTTCTACAATAAAAAGATTTTGTCCTCGTCATTATGTACTATACGTATCGCTATTTAAGGAATATTGAAAAAATAAAGAGATACAAAATGCTTCTTTTTTTTTATACAAAATCAGCGTCAATTGGTTTAAAAAACTAAAAGGGTTGAATTTTAAGACTTTGACTTTATATACAGCAAGAACTCGATTCTGAGGGCAAAATCTTGGTATAAACTAAGTTCACTTTTATTAAATAATAATATAATAACAATGCAAGTTAATGAACAGATCACGTGAAAAGATGGAGAAGGCATCAAGTTGAAGACCTTAGTTGAAGGTTGTCAACTACAACCTGATCAGAAAATAATAACTATAAATATCAATAGTAACAAAAGGAAGAAAAAATGATAGCACCATTGTCAGCTTGTGGGCAATCAACGGAAAACATATATCTCTTGATTAAGAAGCAGAAGCAATTATGGTTGTTGTGGCGACGCCAAACCAACTATACTCATTAACAACCTATAGTGCAGCTAGCATGTGAGTCTGTGACACACCGTGGCCAAAGGGAGCCCTCCCTTCTTCGAGCGACTTGGTGGAAGCTTGCTCGCCTCCGCCACCTGTTCAACACCACGCCACTCTCAACAACGTCTGCCCATCGCCAGCACACTGTCCACCATTGCTGTAGCCTGTCGCTGCTCGACTCTCAGCAGCGTCGCCTCCCTCCGCCCGTCTCTCGGCAACGTCGCCTCCTCCGTAGCAGCGACAGGTAACCCTCGCCCCACTGTATCCTTGCCATTTTCCTTTTCCTGATGACGATTCCCCACCTATCCAATGTTAATACTTGCAAGTTTGTTGTGCACAGCATCGCCCAGATGCTTGCTCGCCCCCCTGCTCGACGAACATCACCACCGATTCCATGAATAGGTCATTCCAGCCCTTGGCTCATCACAGTTAGGTAAGCTTCGGCGGCTAAGCCTTTTTCTTTTCCTGATGACAAGTTCTCGTTAATCTTTTCGATTTTTGCTGCTAAGCCTCGCCCGACTATCACTGTCAGACTATAGCTGCAGTCATCTTTTGCATTTGTTAGGTGTGATTTTTAATTACAATAATAGTTCTTCTTCTAAAGGAACATGTGTTAAAGCATTTGAATTTGCTCTTTCTGTGGTTTGTTTCTTATTGTTCATGATTTTGATTTCATGAAGCAGAGTATATTGGTCTGTTTTTTATTGTTCATGATTTTGATTTGAGGGGCCAATTCTCATTAGAATCCGATATTGTATTGTTGTATCCTATTTTCAGGTCGCTCTACTTATCGAAGTTGTCATTGTAATTGTGGATCCGTTTCACCAATTTTATGCAACAAACATGGTTTTTGGCATTTAAAGTCCGGATTTGAGTTCTACCAGACGAGTGTGGACAAGTTTGCTCTATAATTGTTAATAAGTCTCCATTCATGCGTGAACCTCTCCAAGATACTTTGACAATCAATGTTGAGCATACCCACTTGCAGAGTCAATGCTCATCGTTGCAAGCGTAGTGTTTCTCACCAGGACGAATGCAACGGTTGCTGGTGCTTGCTCAAGCATCTGTTTAAAGAGCGCAATTGTTTAAAGAGCTTGCTGATGCTTGCCGAACTGGTTCTTCAAATGAAGCGTCATCTTGGTTTTACTTTAATTGCTCATTGATCTTGAATCGAAGGATCTTTCAATATGTATTTTTATTGAAGTTGAAGCAGCAGGTGTGGATATTGCTTTCTTAGTGCACATTGATATTTACTACATGGATGATGCTCGTAACTTTCCTTCTAATGCACATTATACTTCTAATGTGGGTGAAACTTCTACTAATTGTTCAACTTGTACTGCAGGTTAAACATTCTTCAAGGTAACACACATAACTCATGATGTGGTGGGAGCAGAACCCATCAAAGCGTCATGTTGTATTTGTTAAATATTAATGTTACGTACACCTGTTACGTTTAACTGTGGGATGTATTTCCTGTACGCTTGGCTAGCTAGTCTACTAGTCCATGTTGTCTTTTCCTTGACAAATCTTCTTAATGTAGCCTTCTATTTGTGATTTTTAGTTGGTGGCTTGAGACGTGGAATCAACTATTTTTTTGGGTTTAATAATAAGCTTTTAATGCTCTTTGCTTCAGTTACCATTTGACTTAGCTGAAATGGTTGTGGAGGCGGTGCACTTGGCTGAAATGTCTCATTCAACAGGGAAAATCTATAGATTGCTTCATAATCAATTTTGATGTGATTTCAGCCACTGCTTCATTGACATGTACGCAAAATATGTTGACTTACAGATTTGACTGCTTGGAACGCTCTAGTGACAGCAAGCACTAGCAAGCTCTTTAAACAGATGCTGGAGCAAGCACTAGCAAACTTTGCATTTGTCCAGGTGAGAAACGCTACGCTTGCACACGCTAGAATCAGTGCCCTGTAGGCACCAAATCCAAATCCAGTAAGCTAAAGATCAATAAGTGCCCCTTCGCCAAAATTTTTTAGCTTCGCCATTGATTTAAAATAGCTAAGATACCCTCAATGATTCTTCCAGTTCATTAGTTTGTGTTAGCTGCCTTACTGTCAGTACAATATTGTGACATATTTAACCGTGCAAACCTAAATTTGCTAACGTGTCATCAAACAACTACTTGTCATTTATCAGCTCACAATAAATGATTTTATAAACTTTTAATTAACTACAAAAAGTAGGTATGTTTAACAATATAAATAATGCTTTTTATTATTACCAAACATTTGTGTTCTAAAAAATAGTTTAAGAGAATACCTTTTGTTGAAAATGGTTTCATCCACCAGCCCCTTAAATGGTGTAATACAAGGTTGCTTGTAACGGTAACGTGTATGGAATAATGAAATTAGCTGATGTATCAGCACATCATCAGTGCTGTAGGGCATTTGTTATTTTGTTGGAAATGACTTTAATTAGCCCATATTTGCCGATCCGCTACAACGGTTCTTATGGGTAATTTTCGGCAGAATTCTGGAAAAGAGTTTTGACTTGAAATTTTTTGAGGAGACTCGGGGTTCCGGCTGAGAAGGTTGGGATGGAGAAACTGTCAAACCTGGCTCTCAAGGAGCACCTCTTTCCCTCTTACTCTTGATACAAATGGAACTCCCTCTATAGGAAAAGACAATCCCAATTTGACAGAAAATCAAGCCACAGGGCTGTTCTTCACAATAATGATACAAATTGAATAATACCATGAATTCAGGTATACACATACATCTTTCTACCCAAGAAGATTCTCCATGTTTGAAAACAAAAAAGGCATGACTAAAACCCGCATCGTATGTTTCAGTAAAAACGTGTGGGCACATGGACCTTACACTGTAGTCGACGGGAAAAGACAAGATTTCCGTACTTGGATTTTTTTTTGGTACCACAAAAAATGGCTTTACCTACAGGAACTCAGCCGACTATACAACAAGAGGTGATATTTACTCCTTTAATTTGGTAGTTTTTTTTCTTGAGTTAACTATCATTTTTGAGCTAGCGAACTTTGCACCTCCGTCTATAATATTCGAGTCCTCAAGGTGGTTGCTATTCTCTTCATTTTTCATAGGCTTTTCAGGGGAAGATCCAAACAATTGAACTGTCAAACTTCCACCTGCAAAACAAGATCCAAGATGAAAAGAATCAGGAACTTAAATATGACAAAAAGACAATTTTCCAAATCTTGCACACTCGCATAGAAATACACAGAAGACAAGACAAAGGAAGGCCGAAGCACCAAGTAGAAAATTCAGTGAGACAAACTTTGGTACTTGCCCTCACTTGACATGGTCGGCCACTTTTTCAATTGCTAAGGAACAAGAATAAAACGTGGAATACATCGAACATTGCTGGGGATTGAAAGAAGCAGCATTAAGCTGATCTTTTTGAATCGGACAAATAAACTCCCTTTTAAACACGACAAAAACTTAACGGAAATAGATAGAAGTATCTTCATGTCAATCTAAATAAGATGGCTAAGAAGAAAATGCATAAATACTGAACTGTCACAAGGTAACCTTTCTTTGTTCTAGACTATCAAAGAAAAGAAAAATTAAAATTAGGTATTACAAAAGTTGTTCAGCTGATGGCAATGACAAATGAAACAACATAAACAAAACACAAATGATATTCCCTCTTCACATTTGTACCTCTTAAAATAGCTTATTTTATACGGTTTGCTCTTTCTTTCTTTGTCAGCATTGGCCTTTCATCAGGGGGTGAACTCACCATTCACTGGCTCCAATGCCAGCTTAGTTGGAGCTTTTGTCTCCATGGAATTATATAATGCTTTTTTTCGCATTTTATCGGTCAATTAAGTATTTACTGTTTTACTTTGTTGTGTCTGTGCACACTTGTGAGTAGGCTTTGTGCCTTGACTGCTTGATATTGTGCTCTGAAGTGAACAAGCCTTGCGTTGTTACTTGTAAAGTGAACATTAGCCTGACTTTCATATGATATCAGAGCATGGTCTTTATCTCTTTATCATTGGAGGTCCCTTTTCAAGATATGAAAGTGTAGAAGAGTTATTGAATGCCCTCAATTCTTCTTTCTCAACATCACCATGGCTTAATATATTCTTCACTCGGACTCAAGCTCCATAGCGCAAATTACTTGTGTGGGTTGGAATCTTAGGACATATAAAGAGGAAGGGCTGTGGACTATATAGAAGGCATCATCCTCGACTCCAACCCAAGTTGACCAGGGTTGAAAAAGGAGAGATAAAGATCACTGAAGGTGAAGAAAGAGAAAGTGCTGCAGAAGAACACAAGAAGAAAAGGGATGGATGGGGAGATGAAGAATCTCAGGATGCTTTCACAGATATGTGCAACTCACTCAAGCAAGGATAAACACAAATATTTAAAAGTTGGTTCAAGAAGGCAAGCAAGCATGGAATACCTCAAGAGGATACATACATTTAGAGATATATCCCAAAAAGTTCTATCTTCAAAACAAAAGAATAGTTCACACCAAAGAAAAATGTCCATAAGAGAGTACTTTGCTGAATTATCAACCAAATTAGATGGAGTATCAGGAACAAGGTAAGGGTAAAGATCATAGCAAGAGGAGAGTTCCACATTACTTTCATCATTGGGCCCTAACATATCAAATGCACGTGCCCTAAGTAGAAGGAAAAACTTGCAATGACCACTTCCGTACAAGCCAGCAAAAAGGAGCTCAATGCCAAGCATTGGAGTTTGCTATTTTACAATTGGTAGAAGCACTGCAACCACCTCTTATGGAACTCATCTCAAGAGCTGCTAATATCAACTTTAACTATGCCAAGCATGTGTTCTTGGCTTCTAGAGTCTGGTCTTTCACATGATCCAAAACAAAAATATTTCTAGATCACATGGATACATCTTTTTGACGTACCCATGTCAATGCACCCAGACATGAGTGCAGGCGTGGATGCTACTAAGGCACAGGTGTGTCAGGTGTGATTAACACACCTGAGGCTGAATCTATCTATTTTTTATTTGTCTCATCCAATGCTTCCATCCAGTTTATATTTATTTTGTACACCCACTTGGAGCCAACAACCTACTTATTGGGGGCCCAGGAGAAATTTCCCATGTTTTACATTCATGTAGATCCTCCTTCACCTGGTTCATTGGTTCATGCGCTTGGTAGAATTTATGAACTTCTGAAAATCAATAACTCATTTCAAACTATGACAAGAACAATTGGAAGCCTAAGGTGAAATTTTCATGGCATACCCATCTATGTCTTGGACAGTAAACTCTTTTACACCTCCTAATCAAAAGCTGCTCCTGTTGTCTAGTGGTCTTTTCTTTGCTTTTCTAGTATATACATGCCCCAGAAACTGCTTAGAGGAATCAAAAGAATGAACGGAACTTCAAGTTGATTTTGAGATTAATCAAGAGCATTCTCTGATGTAACAGGTAGGTGGTATTTGAGAACAAAATGCCTGAGTTGATTTCCATTATGTTTATAATTTTTTCTATGCTTTTCTATTAATATAATTGCAATTTTTACACCATATCGTTGCATATCTAACTATTGACCTGACTTATACACATTACCCCACATGCATTACAATTGGTGAAATGCCTACTCATAACGGAACCTCCCTCAAATAAAACTTATTTTAAACGAGACAAGAGTGTAAATGAATAAACTTAATGTTGAATAACATTTATGTTAGGTGGTGTTTTGAATATTTAATAGTTTTAGGAACATATCTTGATTAATTATTGTTTTAGGAACATATCTTGATTAATTATTTTGTAATTTGTTGGTGTCACCCTAATTCTCAAACATGAGAAATAGGGCAGATTAATGAGAAAAAAAAAAGTTTCTCTCTCTCAATCTCGACCTCTTCTCTTCTCCCTTCTAGCCCCATGCAACATGGTACCAGAGCCCATATTCACAAATAACGCCTTGGAGTTTTAAACAGCGAGGTTTTTCTCAGGTATAATAAAGCGAACTTGAAAAAAAGGCAAAAAAAGGTAAATTTTGAAAAATTTTAAAAAACTAAAAATAGCGGGAAAATAAAATAACTGATAAAATAATAACACAAACATCAAAAGATAAGTAAATTTGCAACAAATAAAAAATAGAAAATGAAAAAAAAAAACTGTTTGACATTAAAAAACTAAGGAAAATGAAAAGACTGAAAAAAACATGTTTTTTTTTTGTTTTTAACGTTTTTTTCAAAAACTCGTTTTTTAAATTTTAAAAGGCCAACTAATTGATCACATTTTTTTTCGAAAAAAAACATGCTTTCTATGACTATGCCAGAGCCCAAGCCTTCTTGCGACTGACACCTATTTCTCTCCATCGCCATCCTTACTGTACCCATCTTCTTCCTCTTCTTTTGTTCTATTTCTCGTTGTGGATAAAACAGTTGGATCGTGCCTATTGGGCTCAATCTAGGGTCTTCTCAACACAAAATAAATAAATAAAACCCTAGATCGATGCCTTGTTGAAGTGGACGTGGATGCAACGTAGTTAAGTGATCTTCAAGTTGGATGGATGCCAAAATACATCAATCGAGCAGCATGGTTCAGAATTCATGCCAAACAGGTGTCTTCCCTTGCTAAGTTCCAATGTCTCTCTTCTCTCCTCTCTTCCCCACCTGGTCTTCTACATCATGGCCTCCTGCTGATCGTGGGAACAATAGTAAGCTTTAGAGGAGTCGGATCATGTCGATGTGGAAGACCTCCATGTGGTGGCGTGGATGTTAGGTCTGTTATATGTAATCAGACTGTCATGAACTACATGCGGAGTTAAACAGAGCATGAAAAGTGACCGCAGATGACAAGTTTTCTGTCTGCCATGGACCAACCTTCCATGTTATAAAGTGGTATTTTTTTTTTATCAGCAAGAAGTTCTTAATTATCGTTGCTGTATGGTTCTTGTCAATCCATAGGAAGTAATTATTTACTGCTACATCTTCTAGTCAGTCTGTGTAGTTTTGTTTTTTTTTTGTTTCATGATGGACCTTGGACAGCAATCTAATATGGCAGACAACACTAAGATTGAGTCTCATAATAAATACAAAGTTGTTGAGAATCCCTTCTTTTATGGTTCTACTATGAAATTAGATGGTCAACTATGAAATCTGGTAATGTATGTTCATGATGTCTGTGGTAGGACATCGAAAAGACCATGTCATTGAAGATGATGAACCAATTGTTAAAACAAGGAAATATAACATATGGAAAAAAGATAATAGTATTGTTATGTCATGGATTATGAATAGTGTGCAGTCCGATATTGCTCCTACCCTTGCTTACTACATGACTGTCAAACACATGTGGACATTCTTGAGGTAAACTTACTCTCATGACAAGAGTGTTTCAAAAATTTTTCAAGTTGAGGACGAGTTGCTCAAACTGCAGCAGGGTGACTTGGAATTGTCTTAATAATTTGCTTCAGTTAAAAAAGCATACGAATGACTGAAAGCCCTTCGACCTCCTTGTCAGGCATGCTACAAGACACATTTCGAGCACACAATGGTGGCAAAGTTCTTGGCTGGTCTGCCACCTAAGTTTGAGGTAGCTAAAGTACAAATGCTTACTAGGGCAGAGATTCCAGATCTTGTTGAGGCATATAATAGACTCAGTAGATTGGTTGTCTCTCTCTCTCAGCCCTAGAGTGAGTCTCCTGTTGGTGCCTTAGCAATGTTTGGAGTGCGTGGACAAGCCACAAGGAGAAGAGACTCAGGTCGTGGTGTAGGGAGCAGAGGCCAATTTCAGTGTACGTACTGTGGAAAATTGGGGCATTTAGAAAATAGGTGTTGGGACAAACATGGTAGTCCTACTTCCATTTCTCAGGGCAAAGGATTTTGTACTTCAGGAGGCAAAGGTACCTTCACTTCTCAGATTCCTGTAGGTTATACTCAAGCCGCTACACCACTTAGAGAGACTCCTTCCATGACAACTCCTGATATCTCTACTATGATCATGAGCAAGGTAGAGTATGATCAGCTTATGGCTCAGCGGTCTCTCCCTGCCACGACGTCTGCAGCTGCCTCCACTATTGTGATGGATTCTTCTTTATCTGTTGGTAGTACTTCCCGTGAACCAGGTACTGTGTGGATTGTTGATTGTGGGGCTTCAAAATACTTCTGTAGTTAGCCTCACTTATTTACCTCATTGCATCGCCTTTCACAACCTCAACATGTTAAACTTGCCAATGGGAGGCTTTCTCCTATTATGGGAGTTGAGGATGTGAAACTCTCTAGTTTTGTCTCTCATTCCCATATATTATATGCCCTAGAGTTTCCTGCTAAACTTTTGTCTGTTACTCAATTGACGAATGATTTGTCTTGTAGAACCATATTTGATCCTGGTTCATGCCTTTTTTAGGACTTGCAAACTGTCGTGAGCACAAGGGAGTTTACATACTATCGAAACCAGTGAAAATTGCGGCATCTACTGCTCTATCGAAGTCTACCCGTATTATTGGCATCTCAGACTAGGTCATCCATCATTGTCCAAGCTTCTTAGCGTCCTTCCTAATATTTTTGTGTCTGAGTCATTTCAGTGTGAGCCCTATCAATTGGGCAAACACACTAGAAGTAGTCTCCCTTCCAATCTTAGCCTGTCTAGTCATGTTGTTTAATCTTATTCATGTTGATGTTTGGGGGCCTAGTTGGATTGTAAGCCGGGCCAAGTTTAGGTATTATCTTGTCATTGTTGATGATTTTTCCCGTCTTAGTTGGGTGTTCTTGTTGAAAAACAGGTATGAAGTTATTTGTATTCTTCAAAATTTCATTATTGAAATAAAGACTCAGTTTGGTTCCATTGTCAAAAACATTTGCACTGATAATGCTCTTGAGTTCAAATCCAATACATTGCTGCACTTTTTACACCAAATACGGAATTTTCCCTCAATTTACTAGTCCTTATACTTCTCAACAAAATGGTATTACCGAACGTGAACATTGTTAGTTACTTGATATGGCTTGTACTCTTATGTTACATAGCTATGTTCTGACTCAATTTTGAGGTGATGTCATTCTCACTTCATGTTACCTGATTAACCGTCTTCCACCATCATTTATTGGCAAACAAATTCCTATTCAATTTCTCTATGCAGATAGACCTTTGTTTTCTCTTCCACCCAAAGTGTTTGGGTGTACTTAGCTTCACATCTTTGGCCCCAATAGAGACAAATTTGGTGCTCAATCAATTAAATATGTTTTCATTGGCTGCCCAAAACACCTAAAGGGTTATATCTGTTTTGACTCCCATAATAAGCAATACATCAGTGCAGATGTTACATTTTTTGAGTTAAGTCCTTATTTTCAGTCTACTTCACCACTATCAGACTTGTCATTGTCTATTCTTTTACCTAAACCACCATTGTCCCTTCAGTTTACTCATTGTGATTCTCCTCCAGGTGTCAGTAGATTCCATGATCTCCCACTGCTTTACACCCGCCAACATGCTTCTGCTCATGACTACCCACCAGTTGCTTCTCAGGATGTAAGTATACTTGACCTCACTGATCATCCTCCTCAGGATGCTTCTGAAATATCTTTGGACTTACCTATTGCCTTACAGAAAGGCAAACGGTAGTGTACTCTTCATCCTATCTCTAAGTTCGTTTCTACTGAATCACTAATAGTGTTGGTGGTAACCTACAACAGTTTGTGTCCGCCTTGTCAGTGCACTCTATTCTCTCTAGTCACCAGCAAGTATTACTTGACCCGAGGTGGCAGCAAGCTATGCAGGATCAGATGGAGACTCTACTGCAATGGGGGACATGGGACTTGGTTGATCCCCCTTCTGGTTGTGATGTCGTTGGCTCCAAATGGGTCTCCACCATAAACTAAGCATGATTAACATCTATATTCCAGCTTGAGGGGGAGTGTTGAATAACATTTATGTTAGGTGGTGTTTTGAATATTTAATAGTTTTCTTGGACTTATTTTGTAATTTGTTGGTTTCACCCTAATTCTCTTTTATCATGAGATTAGGGCAGATTAATGAGAAAAAAGAAAATAAGTTTCTGTCTCTCTATCGACCTCTTCTCTTCTCCCTTCTGCCTCACGCAACACTTAAGGAAACAAATGTACCATGAAAACTAACCCATATGTTAATCAAAACAAAGAAAAGCACAAAATTTTTTAAAATTATGTAAAACAAAGTGCAAAAAAATATACTATTTAAAAAGATATGCAGAGAGAGACAAAAATATCAAATAACAGCAGTTTGGTTTTAGATGACTGCAATAGCATACAAGAATAGCCTCAAGAAGCAGAGAGATTTTCCTTTATAAAAGTACAAATTTTGAGATGAATACCCAAGATTTAACAAGAAAAGAATAATAATCAGCAGCACCATGCCAACATCATGAATGTTTCTCTATTTTCTTCACATTAGGCACCATGGTGCGCTGAAAATGTATCTTACCTAGTATGAGTATAGCACCAAACCACCCGGTGGCACCCCATCTTTCCTGGAGCATGAACCATGCAAAAGCAGCACCCCAAAGAGGTTCCAAGCCATATATGATAGCAGCCTCTGTCGCTGAAACATCTTGCATGGCAGTCATCTGCTAAGTCATAATCAATGTGATTGTTAAAAAGCTGAAAAAGTATTTCTCTTGAAATGGTGATGAAAATGAGCATAATATGCGCAAACCTCTGCCCACAAGCATAAACCAGTCGAGAAAATTCCAGTGTATAATGCTGCCACCCAGGGAAATGCAAGAAAACTGTTCCACAGTGAAGCCCAAGATATTGAGTGCATCTGATGAGTGTCAAGCAACCCATTTTTCACAACACACCAGATTGCTGATGATAAAGCTACAACCCAAACCTGGAAATCATTTTGTCCCAACTTCAATAGCAGGACCACAGTAACTCCACAAGACTTAGGAAAAAGAATATGATGTAATAAATGATGGGGCTACAGAGAATTTTTTTTTTAAGTACAAGAAATAGTACTTCAAGAGAACCTACTTCATATCCAAGAAGAGCCAAAAATTTTTCTTTCTTTGTTGTTCTTGAATAGTGCTCAGTTCTAAGCATGTGGATCCCAAAAGTGACAGCACTGAGAAAGTTCAAGAAATCCCCAATCTGGAAAGTATTTAATCATAAGTAGATATATACAGGCACATAAACAACGTCATGATAATATGCTTTATCATCATACAATACTGTCAACTCAAAGGAGCCAGTTAAAAGATTTAGAACTTACAGTGGGTGGAGAGCCACTAGATTCAATCATCCCAATTCCAACTAGTGAAGTAATAGCACCAGACCATGTAAGGAAAGGGATTCTTGCTCCTAAAATACCATCAATGAACGGCACAACAACCACCTAGCAAAGTTACAAACATTGGTCTCAAAATATAGCAGCCTAATCCTAGCATAAGTCTACTAACAATAAAAAAATTGCAATGTTTTTTGGAGGAAATCTTGTAAATCTAGTGAAGAACGGAAGTCAAGAAATTACTGTGAATGAAGAGATAAATGATGCACGTCCAGCATCAGATGTAAGAAGTCCAAGGGCTTGAGTTAGGTAACCCAAACTAATCCAGAAACCCAACTCCAATCCTGCATTTCGAGTCTCAGCATCCCTGTAAGTCCGGATCATGAAGGGCAGAAATGGTAAAGCTGAAACTGCAAATCGTACAACTGAAAATAACGCTGGATCCATGACAGCCTCGACCTCCTTCACCACTGGAATATTGCTTGCTGGAAAACGAAAAGACAAAAAAGAGAAGCAGTATTAATGACATATCATTATCAAACAAGATACTATTCATGTTATGAGATAAAGCTGATAAATATTCTCCACAAGGAAAAATCAAACTTCACAGGATTGTATGACACATGACTTGACAAAGATTCAGTATTTCATAACTAGGAGTTAGAATGAAGAAAAAGGATAAGTTGTGAACCCAGAAATGGCTTAAGTTCACAGTTAGCCAAACTAAAAACATATTGTCCTGGAGTAGCAATATGCATGAAGTTTACAAAATTAACAAGACCTCACACCAGAAGGAAGATTGTAACATGATCTTTACATAGTCCACAGCCAAGATATGTTCTTCAAAATTGTGTCATAAGACGAAAAAAAGGATTCCAATGTGAAAATAATAGAAATTCTTGTTTCATGCATGCTGATCAACTTTTGAAGCCCTATTTCCTCATCAGCACCTATCTACAGTCAAACAGTCACAAATACTGAAGCACCACAATTTCTCTACAGTTTATTTTTCCTTTGAGAGAAAATAAAAACTCTCACTATTCTTGAAAAAATATTGAGGAATGAAAGAATAAATGGTAATGTGTATAATAGTTTAAAACTTTTATTTATAAAGACTGTTTGGATGAAGAGCCTACATCAAGACATAGAAGTCCATCTTAAAACAGCATTGAAATGATGCTGTTACAACAAAAATGCAATCTATATCATCATAATTCCTCCATAACAAGACAATGCGTATAGAAATGGACTTTCATTATGTTCAGAAACTTGTTGAGATGTCTTCTGAGTTCTGTCACTTTTGAATTTCAATCAATCAATTTTTTTTTTGCCAAAGCCCTTGTTTCTCATTTTCCCTAACATCATTTCGAACTTGTTTGAGGAACCATAAGTATGAGGTGGGGTGTTAGGTAGTACTTTTTGTTCTGTACTTTTTAGGTGCACTCACGTGCGCATTGTAAAATGTCAAAATAGTCAGTCTGCACCAAATGGCAAGAATTCTAGCCATTGAGCAAGTCTTTGAGCTTCCTTTTCCTCTGGTACATCTTTTTTAATTTATCACAAGATACCATCTTTTACATGTTGCAGTGCACTGTATCAAAAGCATGATAATTTTCTGAGGCAAGTAGGTTGGGTTGTGAAAAAGAACATGGGAAAATATCTTTTAGATGGATTAGGTAGAGGATGAGAGTACCAGACTCAATATAACAATTAGAACCACTAACCAATCTCAACATGCTCCATTCTGCCACAAATGCTGGACCCACTGCAAGGTGAATAGCACTTTGAATTCAAACCTCTTGGCTGTATTGGTTCACGATGGTCTAGGAAAAATACTAAATTGTTGCCATCCATGATGATGCACGCAAGCTTCCGCTTCAGCTTCTAAACTGTTGAAGCGTGGCCTTTTCCAAATGTTAGCAAGTTTACACATTGGCTTATTGAGATGGGATAAAGCCCTCAGATTCAGGGAGGTCTAAATTTCAAGACCAAAGATATATGTCATTTGCTACAAGAACGAAGCAAGGGACACAGTATTGGTAGGCAAGGAAGAAGTACCTAAAGCCTTGGGTTTCTACACCAAGAAAATCCAGAATGGGGCATGATAAGTATGCACCTTCTGGAATGGCAATCCTAATGCATCCAGTAACTGGTGCTACCTCCATCGTATATAAAAACTGAAAAAAGACATCTCTTTTCTTCTTTTAAAGTATGAAAAAGCAATGTGTTTCTAAGCATTCATCATTTGCAATAGTCTCAAAGTGATTCTATAAAGATGAAAGACGAAAGAACATGTTTGTCACTTGTGCAATGCACAAATAATGCATTTTCTTTGTAAGTCATGCCTTTAGTACAGTCTTATTCTTCAATTCTAAACTATTACAGCCAATGAATCAATAACTAAAGCTACAGCTAGCAACAACAAAGGTACAGCAATTAAGATACGTTCAACCGTACTAGCAGGAAAGACAATATCTGTTGGTGACAGCAATGTAGGTTCAGTGCGTTGCTTGCAAGAATCTTCAATTTTTTCTAAATTCTCTTGCATAATAAAATTGCTTGTCGGGTAACCACAAATACAGCAAAATATTTATCCGTTGACACTAAAGACTATAGAGCAAAAGCCAAAAAAGGAAAAAGAAAAGAATCAGTTTAAACAAATCGTTCACAATCCAGATAAAGAGCTTATTAAAGAGGCCGAAAACGCAATGCCGTTGCATCAAAAGCTTAAAAAAGAGTACCATAAATTATTGTGAGAATGTTGAGCAATATGATGCTCCTCACTTTATTGGATGCAAGGAAAAAGCTCTTCCATAAAGGTTTCTTGGCCACCCATGAATTGGACCAACACGATAGAAATCTACAATGTAACCTGCCATTTTTTGCCATGTTCTCGTCCTTGTCTTCTTCCCCAATTATGAAGAAGCTACTATCCGCCGAGTTGCTTACTTGCCCGGGCGTCACGACCCTTTTGGAGATAAAGTTGTTCTCAGAAGATTTCAGAACTGCCAGAGATGGGCTCGTGCGTGAGTCACATCTTCTCGATTTCACGGGCTCGTCCAACGAAAACCTCACAAAGCGGGTGCCTCTTTTACTGAATTTGGTGAGAAAATGACCAGAAAAAATGCAGAGTTTTGAAGTTGTAATGAAGGAAGAGAAACCAACGAAGCTGTTAGTCGTCGTTCCCCAGGGTGGGGATTGAGCAGCCATGGAAGACGAGGCGAAAGAAACGATCAGAGAGCGAAACTGCATAATGGACCATCGAGAATTCGAAGAGATGTGGAAGGGAAGGCGAGGAGGATGGGGAATAATTCCAATAGAGTTTTCGCCATTGCCGCAGGTCAAAACTGTGAATGTTACTCGGAGATAGTTCTAATCCTTTATCATATCTTCTCGAGAATAAGTCAGGTTGCTCTATGATGGCAGAGAGAGGGACAGAGAGGGAGAAGATATTCAGCACACGTAGCTTGGTCCTCAGCCTCGGCATTGGGCCCGTTGGCGGGCCTGAGTTGGATTCGGGTCGACCGGGAACTCGATTCAATTAAATTTTAAAATATATTTTTTAAATAAAAATATATGTAAATATAATTAATCATAAGAAAATATTATAAATATATAAATTAATAATTTTTTAAAAAAACTCATTATCCGGCCCACATGGGTTTATCAGGCTTTCTCGTGTTCTTTTTTGTTTTGTTCGAATTTGAGTCGGACCAAATACCAGGTATCCGACAGCGGCCCCACCCAATGCATAAGCTTATTGCTTCCAATGGTTCCTATGAAAAAAATTTATAAAAGACACATTATATTTTTCAAAATTCTTATAGGGTCAATCTCAAATTCAATAGCACTATTACCATGTAAAATAGAGGGGTCCCTGCCTTCCAGATTGAAAAGTTAAGGTTCGCTATTCACAGGACAAGAAGACATAATTCATAGATTAAAAAGGAAAATATTTTATTTGTGAATTTGCTTTTCATTCATGGTTTTAAATATGAGCATCTTTGTTGAACAGCATTAAGGAAAATATTTTATTTGTGAATTTGTTTTGCGTTCATAATTTTAAACATGAGCATATTTGCCAAAGAGCATTATGTCTTATAGGATAACTGGGGAAGGCGTGAAAGGGTAGAGCATTGATTGTTATGAAAATGTGCTTTTCTGCCATAAAAAAAAAGATGGGGGTGGATCCTACTATCAATATGTCCTAACGTTGTACGTGCATAGTAAACATTTTTTAAGCTTATCACTATCTTATGCCTCTATCATTATCTCATACCCATTATCTCATATTCTTATCGTTATCTCATACTCATAACATCTATATAATGACAAGAGGTGGTATGAGATAACAACAAAGGGTATGACATAATAAGAAAATGAGATAAAAATAAGATACTGGGTATGAAGCACCAATATCTTATGCCTCTATCATTATCTCATACCCATTATCTCATATTCTTATCGTTATCTCATACTCATAACATCTATATAATGACAAGAGGTGGTATGAGATAACAACAAAGGGTATGACATAATAAGAAAATGAGATAAAAATAAGATACTGGGTATGAAGCACCAACAGGAATATGAGATAATGATAGTTCTTTGCCACTCAGAGGGATATGTTGGCCGTAGCAACCGCATATACAGACACACTCATTCAGTCTATGCTTTATTGAATCTCAAAACCTTTAGTCACCACGAAGCAACATTACAAGGCTTGTGCACGAAATTTTAGTGCACAAGCTGGTTTATATAACCCGCTTCGACATGGCAGGTCTTGACAATCGGCATGTTAGAGAAATAGAAAAGTTTGGCTGAAAAGGAGAAACATAATCATGATAGCTCCCAATAACCATGTCCTTAGTGTCACGACCCAAGTTTGGACACAACATTTTTTTTCTTGGAGAAAATATAGATATATTATGGAATGAACATCAGGTCTTAAAAGTCAAATCAACTCTTGGGTAATGAGCAAAGTAAAAACACATCCAACAAGAAGATCGATGTCACAAGGACCCATGTAGAGCCCAAACAAAAGACTACAACAACTCAATGAAAATAAAGTCACAAAAATATCTCAAACTCGACTCAATGCCTAGATCACCAATGCCCTGTTGGCAGTCCATTGCAGACAAAGGAATGGGCATGGATGGGCAAGTTGATATGCTCAGGAGCAGAACCCATAGCAGACGATGAAGATCCAGCCGTTGCAGGTGGTAAAACAGTAAGGACAAGGGTGATGTTGGCTATGTTGGAGCGACATCACTGGTGGAAGGAACATTGAAAGAGTCGAGCGTGTTGGACAGCCAATGAGATAAAATAATATCAGAAATATCTGGATGATGACCGGTCTTGCTGGTATGATTCTCATAAAAAATGATGTGGCGAGACATAATGATGCGGCGATGGCTCTTGTCATAACATAGATATCCCTTATGATGACTAGCATAACCGAGAAAAATGCATGGAGTAGTCTTGGGATGAAATTTTGAAGCATTCATGAGCGTCAATAATGGATAACATGTGATTCCAAAAACTCGAAAATGTGCATATTCTGGATGCTTTGAAAAAGCATATAAAAGAGCGATTTTTGCTATAATTTCAGTGTTGGTAATCGATTGATAATATAGACAATGGTTCCGATTGAATCCACCCATAAATTATATGATAAACCAACATCATAAAGCATCCTTAATCTCGTTTCAACGACATGCCGATTTTTCCGTTCAATTGTACCATTTTGTTCTGGAGTGTATGGACAAGAAAACTGATGAAAGATCCCATGTGCTTCACAAAATAAGGCTAAGTCAGAGTTCACAAATTCTTTGCCATTATCAGACTAAACAAAATGTATGTGAGCATTTAATTGTTTTTCAACCAAGAGTTTGAAATTCTTGAAACATGAAACAACTTAAGACTTAGCTTTAAGAGGAACCAACCATGAAAATTTAGAGTAGTTATCAATAATGAGCAAGAAAAACCGGAAACCCTCTCAAGAGAGAATAGAGGCAGGTCACCATATGTCCATATGAAGCATTTCAAGAGGTCGTGATGCTTGAAAATCAGAGATTGGAAGGGTTGTTTATGCGCCTTTTCCAAAAGACAAGACTGACAAACTCCTTTTGGAATAAGAGAGTTTATTGAAATGAATCGACTAGAATTTAAAAAACTAACAATCTTTTGGTTTGCATGACCAAGCCGCCGATGCCATAGATCAAACGATGCTAAAGTTTATTGACGTGTACTGGATACCAGCAACTAAAGGCTGCTCTTTTGGTTGAAAATGAATCCATGCTTGATCGGACCACCTTGATGGGGTAGAGCCGTTACGCATCTTTGGTCCTTAAAGAAGAACCTTGCACGTTTGTCGATCCTTAATAACAAAATCATGCGGTGAGAATTGAAAAATGCAGACATTTTCAGATGTAAACTTTCCCACTAATAAGAGATTATGAGCTATCTTAGGGGCATGCAGCGCATTAGAAAGATAAAATGAAGTCCCTGCAGAATTAACTAGTATATTCCATGTATGCTTAATAGGAAGACTTGAACCATTACCGATCATGATGTTATCCGGCCCAGCATATGATGTTTTGTTTTGCATCAATTCATCATTGTTGACAATATGATTGGTAGCTCCTGAGTTAGGATACCAATATGCACTCGTGGATTCCTGCAAATTCATGGCTGAAAATGCACACGGGATATCACAACACCTCCTTGTTGAACGCCCCTTTTGTCCACAATATTGACACGTTATGATAGTGCGAGAGTGATTTCAATTTCCTGTATTGTTGTTTGGATTTTTGTGTGGTGGTTGAGGTTGAACATGTGTTCGATTTCCTTGCCCTTGGAATAGACCTCCTTGCCGACCCCTGAAGTTGCCTCAGCCTCTACCATGTCCTCAAAATGTATTAAAGGCAACATGATTTTCAGCCTGTGGTAATGCTTGAATAGGTTTGTTAAAATCAGACATTGACGACTTGAACATCTCAAATCTCTTCTCTTGAGTGAGCAGAAGATCGAACAACTCGGGAAATGTAATTAAGGCATTTGAAGAGTTAGCACTAATGAGAGTAATAAAGCTTTCATATTCAATGGGCAAACCATTCATTGTGATTTGAACAAGATCACTATCGTCCATGTCTAGTCTCGTTGCAGCTAATGTATCTACGAGGAACTTGATTCGTTTCAAATAGGTTTGCATATCCATATTTTCTTTTTGAATGAAGTGCAGTTCCTTCCTTAGCAACATTATTCTCAATAGTGATTGAGAGCTGAAAGACTTTTTCAATGTTTTCCATGCTTCATGTGCTGATTTGCTAGCCACAATATGTCTCAGGACAGGGTCTGAGACCGTGGCTTTGATTAAACTTAAAGCCAGACGATCAGATCTTTTCCAGACAGCAAAATTTGGATTAGCTTCACTCTTGCCGTCCTTCACAATAATCTCTAGAGGAGGAGGAAACATCTCATCATTGAACTGTACAAGTTCTTGGGACTCCATGACTGATTCCAGTTGACTGCTCCATAGAAGATCATTGTCTCTATTAAGTTTGACAGAGACAAGTGCAGCAATCGTATACCATTGGGTTGATGAAGAAGATGAATTTGCCATGAATCTTATCTGCTACCATCGTGAGGAATCCAGGCAGAGCCGATTATGATTGAACTCAGGTGCTTCACAGGTTCAGACGCTGAATTTTATAAATCAGGGAAGTTTTCTTTAATTCTGAAATTTGGTCCATAGCTTGAGCACGAGGAGGGGCTTAGATGCCCCAATTTTGGGCTCAATCCGATCACCAAGTGAAAATCACGCCCCAGTCGAAGTTTTCTATTGCATGTGACTCACTGTTTCAGAACAGTGCCTTCCTGTTTCGCAGCAGCGGTCTACTCACCACTCTCTGTCGGTAGTGACAGAGGCTCGTTATACATTCCAGGAAACAACGCCAAAAGAAACAGAGATTCACGAAGGCAAGAGGGACGACGACTCTGCCGTTGAACAGAGGATGACAACAAGAGTGACAACTTAGCTCTGATACCATGAAAAGAGCTCGTGGGGATTGAGAGGAAGCAAGAGAGAGGTCAAGGGAATGAAAGAGGGAAGAAGGATTCAGAAATAGAATCACTGGTATATCATTGTTATTGACAATACAAGGTAGGTATAGAGTGCAAGAAAAATAACGTTACAACAAATAAGGCAAGGAAATAAAAACGTAGAATCAAATCCCAAATTCATAGAGATTGATATGTTTTTATATCTTGCAGATTTCTAGGATTTTAGAATTCAAACTCTTTCCTTAACACATATGATTAACATGTATGCAAATATACACAAACAACATTATCTCGTTTTGTTTTCAGTTAAGTTAGTGGACATGTCTTACATAATTATGCATTACATCAGTTTTATCATGACTTTGATACAAATAACATCGTTCCTTGCTCAATAACAAACACGATTAACTTTGCATATTAACAAAAATACACACACACACACACATATATATATATATATCATTTTGCATACATGTATATTTATATATCACTATATACATCTAAATACACCAAATATACATTAATTACATTCTACACTTAGGTCTAAATATTTCCATACCTGAAAATATAAGGTCTGCTCACTCAATCTGCCTATAGATCTATGTCCTTCAAGCGCAGTCCACCAACACTTTAGTCTACAATAGTTGTTGCACTAGCTCTGGCTCTACACCCTTGTGACATATATATATGTGTATATATTTGCGATCAGATTACAACATACTCATTCAAAACTGCATAGATATTCAAACGTGAGTATGTTTCTGTTTCTAATATGTACTTATAACATTTACCTGGAGAGAGATTACTTGAATCTAAATTATCAATCCACTAGCTTCCTTCTGATATATCCATTATCTCACATTTGATATATCTCTATGATTGCCATATATATTCAAACAAAAATAGTATTATCTCATCTCTGATATCTCCATATGATTGTCATATATATTCGAGGAAGAACAAACATTATCTCATCTCTGATATATCTATATGGTTGTCATCCAATTGATTTCTTGTATGATCTTCATCACCACCACACAATCATTCTCATGCAAACCATTAGTTAATTATGTAGTGATAAGGTAGTTGTCACCATTATAAGTGGCAATTTGCTTGCACCTTAGAGGCGGAAATAGACAAGTTGTCACCTATGACACACACATCTCTACTGGTTGCATGCATGCTGCGGTTTTGGATGTAAATACAATTTACAAGTGAATTTCAAATCATTTCACTTATAGAATCAAATAGTTCATTGTAATATTTTGTGAAACTACACATCAATTATATTTTACTGAATTTCATATGCAATGAGTCTAGTTGAACTCTAAGGACAACTACATGAATTTCAATTTAAATTATTAATACATAGCAATTACCAGTGCTGCATGGACTCTTAAACTTGTACAAGGGTATTTGCACTTAACAAAAAACCAACAAAAGGAAATTAAATCCTAAAACTGAGGTGTGGCAGCCCCTTCAAGACACTTGAGCTCTTTAATGTTAAATCAGCTCCTCCTTCCAGCATAGACAACTCCTTTATTGTCACCGCACTTCCCTCTCAAACAGGTTATGAGATGCACAAGATAGTATTCTACTGCACATTATGTTAGAGAACAAAATTTAAGCAAGATAACATTGTTCATGTATAAAATTAAGACACTTATATAATGTATATTTGTGTAGACCAATTGCTACTACAAAATGTCAACCAATCTCTAGTGTCTTTAGGCATCAAAAGTATCTAAGATCAGTTATGGCCGGTGATAATGCATGAAATGTATTAATTTTGACATTATTTTCATGCAATTTTGGTGTAAGTTGATGTTTAATTCTTCATGTTTGAATTTGATCAAGATCAGAGCAAAAAAAAAGAAACTGTGTAAAACAATGAAATTAGCTTCTAAGGGTGAAAGTGTCTTTTTATCACAAGAACTCAATTTTTTTTTTGTTGAATATAGTACCTTGAATCCTATCTCACATTTATTTAAAGTTAGCTTTTGTATTTTGTTTTAATAAGTTTAGGTTTATATATAAACCAAATAAATCAAGTGAAAAAGAAAAGAAATAAGAAATGTTTTTATAAAAATCAAGTTGATTGACACGGTTTTTGAAAAAAAAAAAGTATAGGAGCTAAGGTGTCATTTTTTTCTATGAGGGATGCAGCAGCTCTCTCTCTCTCCCCCTCTATATATATATATGTTGGTCTCCCTTGGTGAGGCTTTGAAGAAGAAGCAGCTTCCCCTTCCAGGCGATGCCCCATCGATACGAGGGCTTCTCTTATGTGACCCTCTCCCCTCCCTCCCTCATTCTCTAAATTTTGAAGTGCCGCATGGTGGAGGAGATAACGGCATTCGATCGAGGTTTCTAGGGAGCAAAGCTGTTGTATAACCAAAGATTCAAGAACACCACGCTCTATTTGGGTATGTTTTTCTCGTTTTCATACATGGGCATAAGGTATTAGGTTGCTTTCATGATTTTCTACAACTTAGGTTAGAATTTCCAAGTATTATTGATTCTAGATCTCGATTTTGGGCATTTTTTTTATATTATACATTTTTCATCAGCCGGCTAATATAAGTGTAGACTAGGTTACACATGATCTTACACTTAATTTGACCATGGTTAACCCAAAATATGCAATTCAGACTCGTTGAATTGGATGACAATGGTTTACTACTAACTAGATGTCGCTAACCAGCAACACCTCTTGTCAAAGTGACTGCTCAAAGACACTCTATCCAGCCATGACGTGTTGCAAGAACACAAGATAAACCCAAACTCTGTCAATAAAACAAGAAACATAAACAACATCTGGACACCACACTACCACGCAATAGAATGAAGTACGTTGATGCTCAAAGTGAAAGTCAGCAGTCTGCAAGTTAATACTTAACAAAAACCACTAAAAACACAATATTACTAAACTACTGAGCACATGCATAATTGAATGCAAATACTGAAAAACTACATTAGAATGCAATTTAATTAACTTACAACCAACAGTAGCCAATTGTGGCATACAAAAATGTCAGTTAGCTAAAATGCTGCCAGTGAGGGCCTTTTCCATTTTCCTACCCTAAAGCTCGAGCACGACTCAGCTTAAAAAACTCTCGCTTATCGAACTCGAGTCAAGCTTCTTATAGCTCGAGCTCGACTTGACTACATAAAATTGAGCTCGAACTCGACTCGTTTAACCCAGTTAACTCGTTTAGGAGTTAACTCGTTTAGCATTGAGTTGTGTAAGCATTAACTCATTTAACTTATGTAATCATTAACTCATGTAATTCATTCAACTCATGTAAGAATTTAATTCAAGCAACTTGTAAAAAATTGTTTTTGCCCTAAAAGTTAAAATCAGTGATTCAGAGAACCAGTTTTGGCAACATTATATTGAGTACCAGTTTGCAAGTCGATCAAGTTCCAGAAACTCAAAATCTACTCGTTTATCGTTTTAAGTGATTTTGTAAGCTCAAGCTTGGCTTTTTATAAATGAGTCGAGCACAAGCCAAGTTTTTTTGAGTGAGTTCGAGTTGAGCCCGAATTTGGCTCGGCTGGTTGTGCAGCACTAACCCTAAACCAACTACTAAACACAATAATCAACTAATACAAAGCTAAGGGTTTAATCAAAATATATAAACTATTATCACTACTATAAACAGTTCAGTAAATTACACAATAAATTATTGCACTAATTGAAACTTACAAACCTACACTACACACTGTACAAAAACACAATCATGTAATCACCCTAAATTTTTCAAAGATTCTATATTTAATATTTCTCAAACATTTCGTGATAACTTTACAAAAACCTTCAAGGATTTTCAGCATCAAATGCTTCAATTTTTCTTATTTATGATCAATTGCTCAGCTGGTTCAAAAAATCATATAGAAGCCTAAAACAAATCCCAAGATCCAAAGCCCAGTCTTAGATCCGAATTTAGAACCAAATACTAAATCCAAAATAGATTCCTAGACTAAAACCACATACAAAATGGATTCATATCCCAATACAAATTCTAAAACTGGATCCACAACAAAACTTTAGATTTAGACCCTGATCCAAATCTCAATTCTGGCCTCATTTTTTCCCAATTTGTGCCTTCATATCAATTCAGACTTGATCTGAACCCAAAATCCAAAGTCTAGATCCATATCATTATTCAGTTCCAAATTCTTGACCTAGATCCAAATTTAGATTCAATGCCATGTTTTAACCTTGATCCAGATCTAAATCTAAGATTAAAACCAAATATGAATTTTAAATCAAAATTTGAGATCCAAATTCAAATATATTATTTTTTATCCATTCTAAGCTTTTGATCCATATCCAGCCCCAAATCAGAGAGCTAGATCCATTTTAGATCCGAATACAAGTCACAAATGATTCCCAGTCCAAGTATCGAGACATATGATCATTTTTCAAATACCAAAAATTTCTAGTTCAAGATTCCAAAAATACCCATGATTTTCTGAAAATGTCATTGAATTCTCTTTGATTTATCAAAATATCTTTTCACTTAAAATAAAAAAACCTTACTTTTTCTTAAAAAATTACCAAGCCTGGTCTGGGCAACCCAGGCCCGAGCAGGCCTGGCCCATTGCAGCCCTGGCTGTCGTGGCCCTAGCTTGGCCTGGCTTGGCACAGCCAGGGGAGGTGCTGGCCAGCCGGGCATGGCCCTGGCCTGGCCAGGCTAAGCTTGCAGCTGGCCAACATTGGCCAGAATATGCCTGTGGCTGGCCAGCTCGGCCTGTCTAGGCCTGGTAGTGGGCCAGGCCTAGGTTAAGCGAGCCTTGGGTGTCTGCCCCATGGTGCGGTCAAACCCCCAGTTGACATATTTGTAGACAGATTTGACGCTCTTAGTGTTTTTAAGCTATTTAAAGCCAATAATGACCAATTAATTGCTAATTTCATTTTAAAAAACACAATAGCCTTGAGTCTTCTTCCTCTATAAATACATCATCATTTCTCTCATTTAACAAGGAAAATTCATCATCATTTCAAGCCTTTGAATTTTCTCTCTCCTCTTCTAGATTTCTTCTTATTTTCTTCTTTATCTTTTTCTTCTTGTTCAACTTTTCTTGTTTGCCTCTTCTAATATTCAACTCCAAACCTTCATTCCCAACAAGAGGAGACCATGGAGGAGCTTGCAATGAATTCTTGGGGAGCATCTCCAACCAGTTCAACCCATCATCAAGGATTTCTTTTTGCCGGAAAGAGCTAAGAAGCAGCCTCTACATCAAAGTTTTTTTAAGGTATTTATAACTTTTCTTTCTACCATTTTTTTTGTCTATTTTCTTTATAACAAGCTAATGAAGGTTTAGAGCCTTTCCGGAGCTAAGAATTCTCTCTCGAGCTCCAGAGAGTGTGACCAAGGCAAGAAAATTTCCTCATCATTCTCCCTCTCATTTTAACTTATCTTTTTAACTAGTTTCTTCCTTTATTTTAACTCATTTATCTCTTTTAAACGTGTTTTTCTCTCATTTTAACCTATCTCACTTTTATTTTAACTTCTTTTTATCTCATACTTTACTCCTCTCATTTTCATGTCTGTGTATATTTCTCTCATTCTCAACCATCCTCTATCCTTTTAACTTATATTTCTCTCATTTTAATTTTCCATATTTATTTCCCTTTTTTTATTTTATTCCTCTTCTCATTTCTTTCATTTAATTCTTCTCTTTCAAATATCTTTCTCTTTTTATCTCTCTTTCATCTTTATTTTTCTCTATGTATTTTTCATGTTTCTCGTATTCTCTTTTAACTTTTCTCTACATATTCTTTCTCACTCATTATATATCTATCTTTTCATTTTTCTATTTGTGACTTGATTGTATGTGGATGTGTTACGTTGCGAGGATCTAGGGTGGGTTATTTTTTTTTCTTCGTATCATTTTAAGGTTGGGACATGTCCAACCCAGGAAACACCTATACACGCTTGATGTACATGTTAATTTGCATTGAGCATATTAGTTTTCGATTTTTGAAATTGCAAATCCATCTTTCTTATTTTTCTTTGTTAAAGAGTATTTCTGAAATATTAGAAAGTTAGAGAGGAGGTCTTTAAACATTTTCTTATAGTTGTTGGATAGTTTTTTAAAGTGTTTACAGCCAGCCAAAGATATTAGGATTACGTTAATGAATTAATCTTCTTGTCTCTCTCTCTCTCTCTCTCGTTCTCTCCTTTCCTCAACATCTCTCTCGTCTCTCTCAATCTGCAACATGGTATCAGAGCCCTAGATCTAGGATTGTGCTATCTAGGGTTTCACGTTCCTTCCTTCATCTCTGGCCTCTTCCTCCAAGCTAGGGTTCACACCTATATTTTTTTTGCTGATTTCAAGAAAAGCAAGTAATATGTTTGGTAAAAGGGGCTAATCACTTTTAATATGTAAAAACGTGATTAACACCCAAGTGTTGCTGTGGAAGACATGGAGAAATGTTGATGAAGTTGCTGCCATGGAAGAAGATGGTGGATCTTATCAGGATGCATCAAATCTGAGTATATGTTGTTGTGGAAGAATATCTATGTCGCTCAGATCTGTTTATCAGATCTGATTTTCTGCTGCTGTGAAGAAAATCTATGAAGTTGTGTATCAGATTTGCCCTAAAATAGATCTGACTTTCTGATTTTTTTTTGCTGTCATAGAAGCATATCTGTGACGTTATATATCAGATATGCCCTTTTGCTGTTGTGTGTGGAGTTACGTTGCTGTTTGAAGATGCAATTTTGACGTGAGGAGCAATATATGCAAATCGTGAATGTGAAATCAGTAAAATGGCGTTTTATGAGGTGTGGACTGTTGCTTATCGTAAGTACAAGATATTTCAGTTGAGGTCGTTGATTTCTTTGTCATGTGGACAACAAGTTTTATGAGAAACTGTAGTGTTTAGGAGTAGCAGCTGTTTTTTGCCGTTGGGTGAAGAAGTTTCAGTCATCAACTGAAATAGTTGGTTCCATATTGTTGTCTATTTTATATATTTCCAGATCTGCTTGTTTGAGAAAGGTTCAGATATTGCTTCCTCTTTGAGATATTGCTGCCTGTTTGAGAAAGTTTCAGGTTTGTCATTGGAGTCACAAGCCTCTATTCCAAATTTGTCTGTGCTGCCTTTGATCCTTTATCTCTGATATTAGTGGACAACAACATCCTAGATTATTAATGTGTAGCAGTCGGGTTTTCTTCATTTACTATGGTTGATAACAACAAATCTGAGGGCTTTACTAAATACAAGATGGCTGGAAATTCTTTCTCCTATGAAACCATGAACAAGCTTAATAGTTCAAATTATGAAATATGGTTCAAGGTGTTCATAATGTATGTGACTGGTCATAGGAAGAAATATACTCTTAAGAAGGATGAACCTACTAAGAAAAAAGGAATATATGCTGCGTGGAATGAAGATAATTACATTGTTACGTCTTGGATTATGAATAGTGTGGAGTCTCATATAGCCCCAACTATTGCATATTATACCAAAGCCAAGGAGATGTGGTCTTTCTTGAGGAAGACATACTCGCATGCCACTAATGTAATTAAGATCTTATAATTGGAAGAAGAGTTATGCAACATACAACAAGGGGATCATGACCTATCTTAGTATTTTGCTACATTGACTATTGCATATGAACAATTAAAGGCTCTTCTTCCACCTTGCAACATTGTTATGCATCACACTTTGAAACTGGAATGGTAGCGAAGTTCCTATCTCCTATTTCCAGAATACTCTATGGTAAAGTCTCAAATTCTCACAAGCAGTGATCTTCCAGATTTAACAAACACGTATAATATGTTGAGTCATCCTGCAGTCACTCTTTATCAGAATATGCATGACACACCAGTCTCTACACTTGTGATATTAGGAGGATGGGGCCCTAGTTTGTTTGGTGGCACAAAGGGACGTGGTACATGCCATGGTGCAGGACGTGGTAGATTTCAGTGTTCTTATTGTGGCAAAGTTGGTCATCTAGAGGATCATTGTTGGGAGAAGCATCCTCACCTCCATTCGAGTGTCTCCTCTAGATGTGGTAGAGGTAGAATCGCCATAGGAAAAGGTCATTTCATCCCAAGCAGCTCATTCAAAGGCAACAATATCTATGGTTGAGTCTTTTACTGATCCTTCTATATCTATGTCATATTCTCTTAAGTAAGGATGAATATGATCGTGTTCTTACTCAGAGGTCTGCCTCTACATCTGTCAATGCCATTGTTATAGACTCAACATTCTCTATTGGTACTCCTACTGATGATCCAGGTATGTCATGGATGATAGATTCTGGTGCTTCTAGACATTGTTGTAATCAACCATAGAATTTTTCATCATTTGTTAGATTCTCTATAAAGTCATTTTTGAACCTGACTTTTGTTATTTTCAGGACTTACCAACTGGAAAGATGATTGGTGGCGACCATGAATGTGAGGATTTTATTTTATGTCGATTCTAGTTGATGTTGCTACAACTCAGTCCTTTCAAAGTCTTCTCCTTTTCAATGACATCTCAGACTGGGTCATCCGTCAGTACCAAAACTTTGTCGCATGTTTCCAGATATTCCTGCATCAGAGTCATTCTTATGTGATGTTTGTCAGTTGGGCAGGCATACACAGAACAGCTTTCCTTCGAGTCAGAGTCCGTCTAGTCAATGTTTGTTTGATATCATTCATGTGGATGTATGGGGTCCTACTCGAGTTCCTTTTTTGTCATGTTTTCGATACTATCTTGTTTTAGTTGATGATTTTACTAGAGTCAATTGAGTTTTCTTGTTAAGGAAAAATCTGAAGTCATTTGATTCTTCAAAAATTTGTCAAGAAAATAAAAACTCAGTTCGGTTTCATTGTTAAAAATATTCACATTGATAATGCTCTTGAATTTAAGTCTTCCATTCTACTTTAGTTTTATGCTAATAATGGAATTCGCCCTCAATATACTTGCCTACGTACGTCTCAACAAAATGGTGTAGCCGAACGCAAACATTGACAACTCCTAAATGTCGCTTGCATCTTATGCTACATTCTCACATGCCTGCCTATTTTTGGGGTGATGCTATTCTTATTGCATGTTACCTCATTAATAGATTACCCTCTTCCTCCATCCAAGAACGTATTCCCATTCAAATTTTATATCCAGGGTGTCCATTATTTCACTTACCTCCTAAAGTATTTGGATGCACTTGCTTTGCACAAATCCTAGGCTCAAAGAAAAATAAACTTGCTGCCCAAGCCATCAAATGTGTCTTTATTGGCTACTCACCCAATCAAAAAGGATATAAATGCTTTGATCCCCTAAGAAAGACATTATCAGTGCGGATGTTACATTCTTTGAGTCTCATCCTTATTTTGCTCCGTCAACTCAATCTCTATCTGAAATGCATGTACTTGTACTTCTTCCTATTCCACCAGTGTCACTTGAGTCATTTCCACCATCTCAACCTAGGTCACATGAACGTTTTCTTGATCCTCCGTTGGTTTACACTAGTCGTCTAGGTCTCTCTCTTAGCCATCCACCAACATCGTCGTTTAAATGATGACCATTATGCAGTAGATCTCTCTATTGCCATTTGTAAGGGCAAACTAGAGTGCACACTACATCCTATTTCGAATTATGTCTCTACTGACTATCTGAGTACAAGTTTCGTCAAGCTCTATCTAGTCATGTTATCTCGTCTTCTCACCATCACCCTATGTTACATCGACGTTGACGACAAGCCATGCAGGAGGAAATAGATGTTCTTCTTTCTCGGGAGACTTGGGATTTGCTAGATCCCCCGACGCACTGTGATGTGGTTGGATCAAGATGAGTATTCATCATCAAGTAGCACTCTGATGGTTCAGTTGAAAGGTTCAAGGCACGTCTTGTCGCAACAGGGTATACTTAGACTTATGGTATTGACTTCTTTGAGACATTTTCGCCTGTGCCTTGGTTGGGTACTATTCGATTGATTATATCTTTTGTTGTCCAATGAGAGTGGTCTCTCTTCTAGCTGGATGTGAAAAATGTTTTTCTGTATGAAGACCTTTCTAAAACCATGTATATGCAACAACCACCTGGTTTTGAGCGACATGGGGAGTATGCAAATTAAAAAGGACAATTTATGAACTTAAATAGAGTCCTCGTGCATGGTTCCAGAAGCTTACTGAGGTGTTATCTAAGTATGGATTTCACGGGTTCGGCTTGATCGCTCATTGTTTATCAAGCGAGGCTCATCAGGGATGGTGGTATTGATTGTCTATGCGGATGATATTGTTCTTATCGGAGAAAATGATCAAGAGATAGCTCAAACAAAGGAGTTGTTACAGCAACACTTTGTTACTAAAAACCTTAGACAACTCCATTATTTTCTTGGTATTGAGGTGGCTCATAGTAATAAAGGAGTTGTAGTGTCTCAAAGGAAATATGTCTTTGATCTTCTGTAGGAAACAAGACTATTGGGGGCTAAACCTGCCATACTTCCTATAAATCCCCTCATTCATATACATGATAATGACTCATAGCTGTTTGACTTAGATCTTACCTATTCCTGATAGGGAAACTGTTATATTTGACGGTCACTTGCCCTAACATTAGCTTTGCTTTGAATAAATTAAACTCGTTCATGGAAAAATCCGGAAGGTTCATTGGAATGTTGCTCTAATGATTGTCATATACTTGAAATCAGCCTCAAGAAAGGGGTTATGCTTCAAAAAAAGAGAATGTGTTGACATCGAAGCGTATAGTGATGCTGATTATGCAGGGTCTGTAGATAACATGAAGTCTACTATAGGTTTTTTTTGTCTATGTGGGAGATAATCTTATTTCTTGGAGAAATAAGAAGTAAAATGTGGTGGCTCATTCTACTGTTGAGTCAAAATATAGGGCTATGGCTCAAACTGCGGCTGAAATGTCATGGGTTAGATCACTACTTTTAGAGTTGAGTGTTTCAGTGAATCTCTCAATGAAGATGTATTGTGACAACATGGCAGCTACATATATTTGCTAACAATCTTGTCTTTCTTGATATGATTAAACACATTGAAGTGGATTGCCACTATATTCAAGACTTAGTTCAAGAAAGAATTGTTAGCACTATTCATGTATCCTCAGAAGATCAAGCAGCTCATATCCTCACCAAAGACTCTTTCCATAGCGATTTCCTGAGATGTTGTAACAAGCTGAGCATGATTGATTATATGCTCCAGCTTGAGGGGGAGAGTTAAAGAGTATTTCTGAAATATAAGAAAGTTAAAGAGGAGGTCTTTAAACATTTTTTATAGCTATTGGACTGTTTTTGTAAAGTGTTTACAGCCAGCCCTAATCTCTTTTAAAAGAGATTAGGGTTACATTAATGAACTAATCTTTTTGACTCTCTCTCTCTCTCATTCTCTCCTTTCCTCAACATCTCTCTCATCTCTCTCAATCTGCAACATTCTTAATAATTTTTCTAGTCTTTCATTAACCCACCTATATTTTCAATACACCCTTGAGTGACTCGCTAGATGAAATCTTACCACTATCAATTTGTATTAAAATTTTCCTTTTCATTACTCCATAGATGTATGTTATGATAGGAATTGTTTTTTTTTATTATTATGCATATATAATTTATGTAATCATGCAATCAGTTATATGAATAATGAATGCTCATAAACACATCTCTAAGAAGGTTAAGTAAGACAATATCAAGCCTAATGAGGTGATAATTGAATTAAAGCAAAATCTTGAAATTTACTTGGAAAACACCTTACAAATTATAATATTTTCTTGTTTCAAATATCAAATCTTTATACTTTTCAACATATTATTTTGATATTTGCAATATTCCAAAATCTCTCACTTTAGCCCTATGATGAACAAGAACTATGGTCATCGTTCATTTATTTTGATATCTTATTTTCAAACAAAACATGGAAAACGTGTTTTTGCAAAACGTGACAAGTTGAAGTCATGTTTTGCAAAATAAGTAATTTGCACGTATGTTCCCATTCATATTTCCTCAAGCAAGTTGAAAACTTCAATTTTCAAAACTATTTTCAAATACAAGTTATCTTCTGGTTGAGTTCTACTGACAATATTTGATGAACTCAAATGATCTTCCAAGTATCTCTTTTAAACAATTTGTTTTCTATGTTATTTGGCTATTCAAACAATTCGTTTTCAAGTTTCTAAAGTTACTAATTATTAATGGTTTGTCAACCCTTAATACCATAATTTTAGACCTACGGCTACCACCACTTTTTTTTCTAAAACCAAACCGTATTAGTCATTGTAAAATTTGTCTCAATATATGTTATTTAAACTTGAGCACACATGCATGTAGGATTTAGGATAACATTTCAAATATAAGAATGTACAAAGCAAGATGCTAGTTCTTGGTAGGGTTACCCTCAATAAAGGCATTAGGAACGACCGGACCTCGTACTGACGGGTGATTCCATTTCTCTCTCATTTTAAAATAAAACCTTGTTTTTCTGAAGCATTCTAAAGACCAAAACAAAATTTGGGGGATGCAAACAGATGACAACCATGATGGGACCCATCATTGTCTAACTAGCCTCTTTATTTGCACCTTTTAAACTTGAAATTTTATCTATAATGCCAACACTAATCATGCACCTACCTTCATATCCTAAATCTAGTTGGATTCCATTACATCTATCTCTAAGCATTTTGATGATTTGATTTTATATGTTTTTTTGCATCTATGAGCAATTGAGGATACTTAATCATGTTCACTTAGACTTAGAATTCAAATACAAACCTCTTCAATTTAAGGTTTGATTGAAGACATTATGTGCTCTTTATTTATTTTAATTACGGTCTTAGGCAACATTGCATTAGAGACAACCGATTTTGTATGTTTGATCATATTTCAAAGCTTCCTATATCTATTTGTCATGATCATCATGTTGCTAGGCTCAATCTTAGGCAGTAGCACAAGACTAAGCCTTATAGTTGGACTACATACACCTTGGCTGGAAAAGCCCTCTCATTAGTACCATGAGTAGTAATTTGTGGTATATTGATGGGTGACCAAGGAGAAATAAGAAACCCAGCTTTTAGTTGCTTAATAGAGGAGTCTATGTTCGTACTAAGCCTCTTAGCTAAGGTATACTAGTGTATCTTATATGGAACTATCATAACTAATAAAACCAAACTCAATTAGAGTCCTATGTTCATTTTCCAAATATATGCATGATAAATATATTATTGTATGATGAATGCATGTCTGTCTTTCATACACTCCTTCATCAATTTTTTGATAATTTTACATTTCATCTTCTTCATTTAAATCAATGTCTTCTTCGATCAACTCTATGTAGTCTTTAACATGACCACGTCATAAATACATGCTTTAATCCTACTACCTAAGTGACTTTGATTAACTCTTTCCTCAAGTTCTATGATTTGGCAAGTCCAAATTTTTTAGAATTGTTTCAAAATATATTTTTTACATACCTTGTCAATCCTCATTTTATTCATTTGTCTAACCTTCTATGCTTGAACATGATACCCATCTATTGGTTCAATTACTAACTTTGTTTAACTCAGGTCATGCATTCTTTTTATCCTTTATATTTAGCCAAATAATTTTCTAGCTTTAATACACATAGTTTGTCTTTCTTCTCATTTTACTACTTCTATGATTTTATTGGGTCACCATTTATTCCAAATTGATTTTCAACCTTTGCTTTATTTCAGTATATTCTATTTTCAATTTTCGGACACATGATTTTAATTTATGCATCCATATTGAGTCTATGTCTTCCTGAACCAAACATCAAGTATTTATTATGTACCTTCTACTCGGCCTGAGCTTCAATCCTTTCAAAGTTAAGATTCTTCACAAGTGATAGATTGCTTATACTTTTCTTTGTTTTCTTATATTAACTTTAAAATGTTATCAACTTGATATCTCGCTATGAAGATTATTATCTATGGATCATATTGTTATAACAAGTTTCTTTCCTACAAACCTTTGTCCCAATTGCTTGTCATTAAAGACAATTCAAAAATTCTTTTATACCTAAGTCCATACATATGATATTACCTTGCATCCGCATTTTCCTATTACTGAAAAATATATCAATTTTCTTTATATAATTTTGTCCACATCTTTTCTTTACTAAGGCATTTTCCATTATTTTCTTCGCTTGAGTCCCAACCCAAAACATTAACCATCTACCTTTTACCCAGTACATTGGCGCATTCCATTTTGAATCAGATCCTATCTCTTACCAGTCATGGCAATTGCTAACATTGGGGCATTTTTCTTTAATTATAAATATTTTGAGGCATTTTCTAAATTGCTTTTGTGACAAATATATATATATATATATATATATATATATATATATATATATTTGTTTTGACAAAATCATCATTATTTATCAACAAAAGAGTAATATCTCAATCAAATCAACTCAGTTGCTAAGCTAAAGATTTGATGAAGCATAATTCAGCCGCTAGGTTCACGACATTCTAAACCTAGCTCAACCATGTCACTAGACAAAGGAATCTTGTGGAGCAAGCGCAATTTGGCCGTTTGACCAAGGTATTTTCAATGCAAGCTCAACCCAAGCGCTAGTTTGGAGAATTTTACTAAGCTAGTTCAGAATGTAGCCTTCAAAGAAAGAAGGCTTTACCATAAGACACTCAAGGTGATAGGAAGTTTTCTTGTTACAACCAATGTTGGAGTAATAAGACCTTATTTTTAGTTTCAACAAAGTTATTGAGGTGATGAGGGTTCTTTCCTGACATTACCACTTGTTATCAAGCAACCCACTCACGAAAGGGGTAAAACTTGAAATTATGGACAAAAGAGCAACCCACTCAAGTAAGGGGTTAAATCAGCAATGCAAGTCAAGGCAACCCATTCGGGAGTAAACCTAAATTCAATTTTGGCAAACCCGTGCAAGTAAGGGGTTAAACCTGCAACATAAGCTCAAACAACTCATTTAGGTAAGGGCTTAAGCCTGAAATGTGATTCCGACATTTTAATTTTTAGCCAAATTTTTCGTTGATCAAAATTTAACATGCTTATCTTTGCCACAAAGCATGGATTAGATCAGTTTAGCAGAAAAGAAGGGCATTTGTAATCACCCCAAATTTTTTAAAGATTTTATATTTAACCTTTCTCAAACATTTTGTGCTAACTTTACAACAAACTTCAAGGATTTTCAGCTTCAAACACTTCAATTTCTCTTAATTATGGTCAATTTTCTCTTTTATTTGATTATCAACGACATTTGGGACTTATTTGGATTCATTTCAAACTCTGGACACAAAGCCCAATCTTAATTTAGACCAATTCTATAATTTCAACTGGGATCCGGTTCAATAAATCATATAGAAGCATAAAACAAATTTCAAAATCCAAATCTAGATCCAAAGCCCAGTCCTAGATCCAAAATAGATCCCTAGACTACATACAAAATGGATTCATATCCAAATCCAAATTCTAAAACTGGATCCACAACAAAACTTTAGATCTAGACCTTGATCCAAATCTCAATTCTTGAATCACTTGATCCCAATTTTGTGTCTTCGTATCCATTCATACCTGATCTGAACCCAAGATCCAAAGTCTGATTCATATCCTTATTCAGTTCCAAATTCTTGATCCAGATCCAAATTTACATCCAATTCCATGTTTTTACCTTAATTGAGATTTAAATTTGAGATGGAGAACCAAACATGAATTTTAGATAAAAATTTAAGATCCAAATCCAAATATATTATTTTTATCCATTCCAAGCTTTTGATCCAAATCCAGCCCCAAATTTGAGAACTAGATCCATTTTCAGATCCAAATACAAGTCACAGATCATTCCCAGTCCAAGTATCGAGACATTATGAACATTTCAACTACCAATAATTTATAGTTCAAGATTCCCAAAATACCCTTGATTTTCTAGAAATGTCATTGACTGCCCTTAGTTTTCTCGAACTATCATTTCTTTTCAAAAAAATAACCTTACTTTTTTCTCAAAAATACCAAAATACTCATTAGGAGGCCCACAACCAACGTGGCGGGCTGACCAAGCCTGGTCTGGACAATCCAGGCCTGGGGGGCGTGGCCCTCGCCTTGGCCTGGCCCGCCCTAGCTTGGCGCGCTAGGTACGGTGTTGGCTGACCTGGCACAACCCTTGGCCCAGCCAGGCTAGGCTTGTAGCTGGCTAGCATAGGCCAGAATAGGACTGTGGCTAGCCAGCTCGGCCTGTCTAGGCCAAGCAATGGGCTAGGCCTAGGCTGGGTGAGCCTTGGGTGGGCAAGCTGCCCCTTGGCACAGTCAACCCCCCAATCAACATATTTTTAGATAGATTTGACCCTCTTAGTGTTTTTAAGCTATTTTAAGCCAATAATGACTAATTAATTGCTAAATTTTGTTTTTTTTAAAATACCACTGTGCCCTTGAGTCTTCTTCTTCTATAAATATATCCTCATTTCTCTCCTTTAACATGGAAAATTCATCATCTTTTCAAGACTTTGAATTCTCTCTCTCCTCTTTTAGATTTATTCTTATCTTCCTCTTTCTCTTCTTCTTCTGTTCAATTTTTCTTGTTTGGCTCTTTTAATCTTCAACTCCAAGCCTTGGAGGAACTTGTGATGGACTCTTGGAGAGCATCTCCAACCCATTCAAGCTATCATCAAGGATTTCTTTTTGCCCAGAAGAGCTACGGAGCTGCCTATACATCAAATCTTTATTTTAAGGTATTTATAACTTTTCTTTTTACAATTTTTTTGTCTATTTTGTTCATAACAAGCCGATGAAGGTCTATAGCTTCTCCAGAACTAAGAATTCTCTTTGAAGCTCTAGAGAGCATGGTCAATGCAATCATTTTCCTCAATATCATTTTCCTTCTCATTTTAACTTATCTTTTTAACTAGCTTGTTCATTTCTTTTAACTAGTTTATCTCTTTTAAACTTGTTTTTCTCTCATTTTAACTTTTTTTCTCTCATAATTTATTCTCTAATTTTCATTTTAATGTTTATTTCTCTCATTTTTAACCTTCATCTATCATTTTAACTTATATTTCTCTCATTTTAATTTCTCATCTTTCTTTTTCTTTTTTTATTTTATTCCTCTTCTAATTTCTCTCTCATTTAATTCTTTCTCTATCAAATATCTCTCTCTTTTTCTCCCTCTTTCATCTTTATTTATCTCTATGTATTTTCATTATTCTCTTCCCCTCTTTTAATTTTTCTCTACATATTCTTGCTTGCGCATCATATATCTATCTTTTCCTTTTTCTATCTAATTCCCTATTTTGATGACTTAATTGTATGTGGATGTGTATTGCGATGTGAGGATTGGGGGTGGGTTATTTTTCTATTTCTTATTATTTTGAGGTTGGGATATGTCTAACCCAAAAAGCATCTATACACGCTTGATGTATATGTTAATTTGCATTGAGTATGTCATTTTCGATATTTTAAATTGTGAATCCATCTTTCATATTTTTCTTAATCATTTTTCTAGTCTTTCATTGGCCCACCTATATTTTCAATACACACTTGAGTGAGTCGCTAGATGAAATCTTACAAAATTTTCCTTTTCATTAATCCATAGATGTATGTTATGGTAGGAATGATTTTTTTTTATTATTATTATGCATATAGAATTTATGTAATCATGCAATCACTTATAGGAATCATGAATGCTCATAAGCACATCTCTAAGAAGGTTGGGTAAGAAAAGATCAAGCCTAATGAGGTGCTAATCGAATTAAAGCAAAATCTTGAAATTTACTTAAGATGCAAGGAAAACACCTTACAAATTATAATATTTTCTTGTTTTAAACATCAAATTTTTACACTTTTCAACATATTGTTTTGATATTTGCAATATTCCAAAATCTCTCTCTTTGTCATTCATTTATTTTGATATCTTATTTTCAAACAAAACTTGGAAAACTTGTTTTTGCAAAACATACAAGTTGAAGCCATGTTTGGCAAAATAAGTAATTTGCATGTTCTCATTCATATTTCCTCAAGCAAGTTAAAAACTTAGATTTTCAAAACTATTGCAAATACAAGTTATCTTCTAGTTTAGTTCTACTAACAATATTTGAAGAACTTAAATGATCTTACAAGTGTCTCTTTTAAATAATTTTTTTTTATGCTATTTGGCTATTCCAACAATTCAATCTCAAGTTTGTAAAGTTTACTAATTACTAAGAGTTGGTTAACCCTATTGACCATAGTTCTAGACCCGAGGGCACCACCCTCTTTTTTCTGAAACCAAACTATATTTAATCATTTCAATATTTATCTGAAATATATTTATTTAAACTTGAGCACACATGCATGTAAGATTTAGGATAACATTTGAAATATAAGAATGTGCAAAGCAAGAGGCTAGCTCTTGATCAGGTTACCCCCAATAAAGGCGTTGGGAATGGCTGGAGCTCGTACCAATGGATGAGTCATTTTCTTTCTCATTTTAAAATAAAACCTCATTTTTTTGAAGCACTCCAAAAACCAAAATAAATTTGGGGATGCAAAAAAATCATAAAACTTAAACTAACACTCAAAAGACAGTTTTCTATCATCCAAAGCAATGATTGTACAAATAACTACACCATTGAAGCACGTAAATGCCTATTGCTTTTACATAAAACATATAAGAATATGAAACAAATTGTTGTGAAATATATAAATATGCAAATCTATTATACTAATTATACTATAGAACAGTCACAATCCTTCAACATAACATAATTACTTATTCTAACACTAAGCTATACTACAAATCAGTATATTCAACGAAGTAAAAGTCTAAATTGTGAAACTACAACTGATGACATATGGAAATACGAAATACCTCAATATAAGCAATCTTATGCACAAGGTGCAAGCTGTAAAATCACCTAATAACAGCCTAAACTCATAAAATATAACTAAAACCCAAATTTCATGCTACACCTATATTATCCAAGTATATAACTACTAATGTACCAAACTACAACAATTACAGTAAAATTCAGGATGTCACAAGGTCGAATGCACACTCACTAGGTTGAAATCCTGTACACCACTAATAGTCTATAATCTTAAATTAGCTATCATTAGCGATCAATGACTCCTACTTATATAAAAACTGATATAAACAAAGGATAGCTAATAGACCTAACTAGGAACACTTTAATTTGCCCAAAACTATTGATCAGCAAGTACTGGTTGTGAGCAACACTAACCAATTGTCTAGTAAACTGCCGGTTGAAATATAACAATGATCTACTATACTAAGTTGATAAGTCAAGTAATTTCTGAGCTTAGAAATCAATAATGTTAATAAAGTAAACACATCAATTAAGCTACCACTACATAAAAAAATACTAAAATGAGATAAAAGTCACATTAAAAGTAAAGAAACTACAAACTAACATGCCAACTATTCAAAGTGCAGTCTATATACCAAAAATATTCATAAAACATGACTAAACAACTAATATACTAAATCTAAACTTATTGAACAACAAGACAATTGCAAAGTCTACCTAGAGGCAGCAAGAAGTAACCTCAATCTACCAGCCACTACGTGGTGGGCATGCCTAATAAATCAATTAATTTTAAGTACATATGGTTGGGAACAATGAAATTTCTAATTTTTACAGCATACTCAATAAGTAATTAACAACATATGAACACAAACTACATAATCTACACTAATGCACATTCAAACCCAATAAATTAACTCATGAGAGTAAGAATAATTGAATGAAAAATCTGCTAGAAGAAGCCAGCACTCATCGGACTACTAAGGAGCTGCCGGTGAGTTCCTATATCTAACCCTCTTCTAACACATTAACTCAATGAAAATGCACAAACAATTCAACTAAATTGAATTTCACACATGATCTTTGGAAATACATGCACCATACGGAAACCTAAATCCAAAGTTAACATGCTAGAAAACTCGAAATCCTAAATCCATATAGTAGAAAAGCAAGAAAAGTGCCAAATACATGCCATGCAATTCAAACAATTTGAAACCCAGAATTGAAGCTGCAACCACCTGTTAGAATCCATCTCCAGCTCTTCCTTCTCTACTCCGAGGTTGGTTTTGGGGTTTCAGAGATCCATGATTTGGTAGAAGGCAGTCACTAGTTCATGAAGTAGAAATCTGAGTGGCGAATCACCTGAGTCAAGCTGTCACAACACGGGCCTTTTTTTAATGCGTAACCCATGTTTTTTGGGTACATGGGCCATCTGGACCTGTCAAAATGGATCAACACTCTTTCTTGCTTCATCTTACGAAATCTAATTGCACATTCTTGGAATGAAGTGTACGGCTTTAATTGTTTCTTTCTCTATGGCAAGTTCTGGTGGTCATATCTAGAAGGAGCTACTTGATCAGATGGTCTTAGCACCTCAGGCTCTCCAGTGGAAGCTAGCTTGTCGGCTAATTGGTACAGGAGTCTGTCTACTTCCTGATCTACATATACATGGCCTACAACTTTGCTGCCATAGCCAAGAGTCCGTACTGTTGGGGCAGGGTTGGCCACGACAACTGTGCTCTTGCTTGGCCAAGACTCCTTCATTACTGAGACCACCTAGTACTCTTGGCCACATCCAGTGGTGGAGCCAGAAATTTTTGGCTGTGGGGCACTCTGTGAAAAATATTTGCTTGGATACTAAAGATAAACTATGTCCATTAGTGCGGGATATCAACCTAATGTAAGAGACATTTCGGTCAATTTTAAGAAAAAATGGACAATTTAGAGATTTCAAAATGAATTATATTTCTGTTGTTACGCTCTCATAAAGTGCAATTTTTTACAGTCAAGTTTTGGGTTATCATTTTCATGGAAGATCCACCTATCCAGCCATTAGACAGGTACTAAACCAGAAGCCTTTGTAATTTCTTGGTACAGAAATGAAGTTAGCCAGATTCAAATCTCCGTTTCCAGGTGCCCACAAACTCCAAAATTAGTAATAAAAGGTGCAAATTAAACTCCCAAAACAATAAGCAGAAAGTTTAAATAGAAACGCCCAAATCAAAATTGTCGTAAGAAGAGGAGGGAGAGAGCCATACTGAGTGACGCTGGAGATGGAGCGACGGCAACCGCAACAGAGGGAAAGGATGCTTTTAGTAACTACCCTAATAGACGACTAGAGGCTGGAGTTGCTATTCATTGTGGGACTCTAGAGTAGAAGACTTGTTGTGGGGCTCGACCCAAGTCTGGCATGAGCAACCCATGCCCTTGAACCTGAGTGGAGCTCCTTCCCCTTGAGATTTCAAGGGGAGCTTGTAGCTCCGCCACTGGCCACATCCAACATCGGGTGCCTTCCTTGCCACTGTCACATATGACAACACTCCCCCGATGCTCTCAGCCATGCCAAGCAACCAATGCTATTAGATACATCACATACATAGAAAAAAACAGATTTTCAAACATTATATACTTGTGCACACATATTATCCTTGTAGGTCTTAGGCATATCTAGCCAAGTATTATAACTTATTGGAGCCCATTTCCTATTGGGTGCCAATGTTATCAAGAAGCCTGTCAATGTTGATGCATTGTCTTTAATTGTTTGTCTTCATTACATTAGATATCTTCTTGTCATTTTTCATTTTGGCTACCTTTAAGCATTTACTTTTGTCTCATTTCTTATGTTTCGTATGAATTATATCTATCTCAAATATCAAATACCACATATGAAAATAAGTATACAACAGTAAAAGACACATGTTAAGTAACAATCTTATCACTACCAGCATTTGAAGTTTCAATGTTTCCATGGTCCTCATAGGGCATAGTTGTTATCAAAGAAAGACCGCTAGCAGTTCCAGTTAACACAAGGATCCACTCAATGAAGAAGACCCTGTTGGAGTGGAGCCTGATCCATACTTGATAATCTTTCCTAATTTCTGTGATTTTTTGTAATGGCATGTATGTCACTTTTTCGCTTTGTGGGTTTTTCCCTAATCTTATGCTTATGAAGGGCATCGTTTTGAATTGCATTCTATATTCTTTTGTGATAGTGTAAAACTACTGTATGTGGTGGCCATGGAAAGGGGAGCGTTGTCTCCGAATCACATAAATTTTTATGCCATCTTCTTTTTTTTTTCTTCTTTTGTTTTCCTCTTCTTTTGGTGAATTAAGCGATCGTGTGAGAGCCACATTCCTAACAGACCCATGGTGTAGGGAGTTAACAACCAGATGTGCTTAAAGTGACGTGAGCCATTTGCTATGGGGCATTGTTTAAAATTTGCCATAATGATCGGTACGTATCGTATGTTATGATAACAAGACATATTTTCACAACACATGAACAATGAAAATATTAAGCAAGCACTAATAATGACATTTTTTAAATGCCAGGAAGCATGCGCTGGAGAGTTTGAGGGTAGAAAGAGCTAGGATCTATAGTGCAATCGAGAGGTTGGCAGGATTGAGGGCACTCGGTTATAGTGAAGGCTTGGTAGGAGGTGCCTGCTGAGAGTGCTTGGTGAATGCCAAAGCACTTGACTACACTCGAGGCTTTTGCTGCTACCTTTAGGTAGTTGCGAAGCTTTCAATCAAGGCCAATGGGGGGCATGGTTTACGTGGCATATGCATGGTCTACATGCCATGTGCGTTGGTGGACCTTGAGGCTCAGTCACCTTGGTCTAACTATGGTCTGAACTCCGTTGTGGATGCCTAAAAAGGGAATGCAGAAAACGGATAAGTGTCGCATATTTTGGATAATGTCCGATCCATTTATAGTGAGAATATCACGTGAAAACGGTAATGCATTTTTGCTCACCTGATGGATCACAAGTCAATCTTAGATCCGCTCGCTGATCGAGCGCTTCACGACCCGGACTCCTCCACTGACCCGAGGCCCCCGGCAAAATTTAGAAAGTCAAAGGTCAAAGTCGACCTCCCCGCAGAAAATGTCTTGCACAAGGGTATGAGATGTCTCTGTAGAATAAGACAAGCCACTTATTATTGCTAAAGAAGTTCTCAAGTAAAGAATATGCCTATTCTTTTGTGGCCCATTATACTCAAACAAGGCACATTATACCAACCAATATTTCTCTCTAGGTGGCTATTCTGAACTAATTGCAAGAAAATATACAGATTGAGGTTAATCATCAATGCTGTTTTCCCTTACACCGTCATAATCCTGCCCTTCCTTTTATGGCTTCCTCCCCGTATGGAACATTGCAACTTCATCCTTATACATATGGTGGATTGCTTTTAATTCCTTATTTGGTGACTCTACTGCAGATCTCACTCCTAGTTTGATTCATATATACTGGAAACCTAAACACTATAGGACATTGCAATGAATTCTGGATATATAATCAGTATTGTCATTTCCTGTGGGGGCTGGCCATACTAAAATCCAGTACAATAACTTAGTGAACTTCATAAATATTTAACAGAACTAACAGTAGAGCAATGTCTATGTCTGAGAGAGATTTAATTGATCAATGGGATAGCTCGTAATAAGCCATAGTGGAAAGAAGAGAGAACCGAGACTGAAGCAGAAGGAGATAAGCTGAGTCGTAATAGAATCAACAGCTTGCTGCTTTTTCCTCTTTTCCTCCCCCTTGAAAGCTAACCACCATTAATTCTTTAGGTAAAAGAAGCGTATGATTCATATACCAACAAGTTCGTATGCCAAATTAGTCAAAGAACAACCAAAAGGGTCGGTCACAAAGACTCGCGTTGAAAAAACATGGCCACTGTACATATTTCACAAGTTGATTGTATTAAAACTGGTTCACTACAAATTTCACTTTCACAATTTATCGCTATTTTGAAGCACATCCTTTAGGCTTTATGGTTTTGATTTGTAAACCCGAATTAATTAAACTCATGGGAATAGTTATAAAATAATATTTTTATATGGGGAAAGGCACTTAGAAAGCTGGGTTTGGAAATCCACTACCTTTCTTTTTCCATTCTTTAAAACGCTCAGTGGATTATTCATCTTCACGTTTTAAGGAATTGAGTATGACCTGAATACAAAAAAAAAAAAGGTAGTGGATTTCCAAGCCAGCTTTGTAAGTGCCTTTTCCCACATCACGTGCTTACTGAAAAATGTTATTATAATATAAGGTATGCCCACTAACTTATTTAATTCCGGTTTAACAACATCCATTTAACGGGATGTGCTTCAAAATAGAGATAAGTTATCCAAGTGAAATTTGTCCTGAACCAGCTTTGTCTACAGTCAACCAACCCCAAAGAATAACGAACAGACTTAAGCTATTGAAAAATATGTTCAGCAGGCGTGCTTTTCCAAGGCAAGTCTTTGTGGCCCTCTTGGTTGTTCTTTCACTAATTTGGTATATGAACTTGTTGGCATATGGATCATACGCTTTCTTTACCTAAAAAGTTAATGGTGGTGAGCATTATTCTGTGAACGATCAGCAAATGAAAAATCATTGAAAGGGGAGGAACAGAAGATAATGAAGCAAGCTTTTGTTTCTATTACGACTTAGCTTTTCTCCTTCGGCTTCCCGTTTCGGTTTGCACTCCTTTGCCTATCTAGTTGATCATATTAAATCCCTTGGAGATAGACTGTACTCTACCATTAGTTTTCTTAAATATCCATAATGTTCATTAATTAAGTTATTGTACTTGCTTCGAGTATGGTTGGCCCCTTCATAAGAAATAATATAACTAATTATATATCCATAATTCATTGCAATCTCCTACTGGTCAGGTTTTATGCTATATAGGAGTCGGGTAGGAGTGAAACCTCTGGTAGGGTTACCATGTTAGGATCTTTAACATGGTAATCCACCTTATGGGGTGGGGATGGACTTTAAAAATGGTAGGGATGGAAATTTCAAAAGCTGCTCTATAAGGGGGTGTTTGGACAAAGTAACACTACGAAAGTATCACATGAATTTGTCCCGAAAATTAGAGTGATTCATGGAACTATGAGTCTTTGTGGTACAAATCTACCTCAATTTTGGGATAGATACCAATGCCTCTAAAGTCATGTGGTTTTGTGACTTCTTCCAAACTTACTAAGTGTCTTGTCTCCATGGACCCAAACCACAAGGACATTTAATTTTCACTCCACACCCTTTGGCATCAAATGCATTGTCATAAGAAACTGTGCCTAATAAGTACTACTCATCTAACCATGGACATGCAAGTCCCTTTCCAAATTTGAACCTCATTCGCATTGATAACACTTACCTTGCTCTTGAAGTCATCATCATGGTTTCGGGAAAAGTCACCAAAACTGTGCAGGATGGCGAAAAGAGCCATCATTTGTTTGGGACAGGCATGACCAAAAAGCACGTCATCAGCAAATTGAATCATGTGGCCCTTGAACCCATGCATTTTGACTAGTTAAAGGAGATTGTGTGCATTTGTGCACCTCACCAGGACAATGTGCCCTTCCGCTACCAAATTGAACAAGAATGGTGATAATGGTAGGCCTGCACATGAGCCGTGTAAATCCCAAGCTTGGCCAGCTCGAGCTTGGTTCGAACTTGAGTTGAGCTCGTTATAGCAAGCTCAAGCTTGACTCCTCGAGCTCGAAACTCATTTAGGCATCAACTCGTTTAGCGTTAGCTCGACAATAACGAGTCCAACTCTTGACAACCTGAGTGGGAGTTGTTGCCATCTTCCGAAGATTTTTTTGAACCATGTAACCGAAACCCACCTCAATCAAGTAAATGTTTTACGCATTGGTAAAAGCCAACTGAAGACTACCTTTCATGAGTTCTTTTGGTTAAAGGTATTTCAGTTTTAGATGAATGGAAAATCTTATTATCAAACAGAAGACACCCATTTTAAGATGGTAAGAAGGAATACATACCGAGGTTGTAAGAAACAGCAGATGATGAAAGAAACATAACAAATGATGGACTTGGGCATAGCAATGAATGAAACAGAGAAGAAAAGGACAGAGCACAGTGCAGCCTTTCAGCGACTATTGCAGAATTCAGATGCGTCATAGCTATTATTGGTCTCTATTATACCATGGTGAGGTGAAATTTTACTCATTAAATGTTTTTCCAAATAAATCTCAGGAAGTAAACAAAAAAAATATTAACCTGAAAAAAGGAAAAAGGGATTTGTCTACCTGATTAGGAGGTTATGAATAAATCATAACCCTTCAACCCAATTTAAAACCAGTATATGAAGGCATTGAACAACATTTAAATAAAATTAACATGAAAAAATAGAAATGAACCATCACATGGAGACAATGGTGTAAGAATAACTAATAAGATGAAAAGGGTAGCCAGACTAAAACTGGCTAATGTCTTAAAAAGGTTTAATATGAAAATGCTAAATAGGACAAGTAACATTTCATTTCATACCAAAAGAAACTCCAAACCAATTGGACCTAAAAGCAGCACAATATCACATCTAATTATCATTGTTGCACAAACCTGTTAGAATATACAATAGAACATTGCATCCAAAAGACTGTGATATGCAAACATACATACCAGACACCTTAAAGTAGCTTTGAAGTTCCTCTTTAACCGAAAAGCATATGCCAAATGCATTGCAAGGCAAGAGCTTGCACCTTCTCAGATAACACATACACATGATAAGCAATAGGATAAAAGGTTTAGATTAAACAAAATAAGACAATAGACCAACGTAAGCAACTTACAGTTCAACAAATGAAAATGGAGAACCAACATGAATATGCTACAGTAACAAATACACCTAGCTGCCTTTTGCTCTTTTGTCTGCTCTTTTATGTGAAGTCTATGAAACATCATTTATCACTGGTTGAATGTTAAAATTGCCATGACAGATGGAGAATGAGACACAACAAGTCACAACTAGAATGTCTGAACCATATCGCTAATACGGACAATAGCTTCAAAAGATTAACTATTGTTGTGTAAACATATCACTAATAAGCCAAAATGTTGTGTACAAAAATTCATAGCAGAAAGAAAGAAAGCAGTTCCTTCACTTCAAAAAGAACTCCTAAGAATCTCCTTCAGGATCTCTAACAATAGAACCTAACACAATTGACATAAAAATGTATGAAAATATTAGCAATAAAAAAAGTCATGATTGAGTGTGTTCAAAAGAGATACAACTAATAATGCTGTCATCAAGGTAAAATCAAGCATCAAAGAACAAAACAACTTAAGTCTTATAACAATACCTGATATTTTGTTAGTTGTTACAACACCAAAAACTAAGAGAATAGGACTTGTGCAGCCTCCAATCTCCATAAATAACATAAACCATAATAACAATAAAAACATGAAATTCTTCAAAAATTGGCACTAACAATAGTAAAACTCTAAAGTTTACTACATAATATGTTTGAATTGAGTGTTTCCTTCCCTTTTATGCCCTGTGAATGTGCATTGTCTAATTTTTTCTATTGAATTAATTATTGAGGTTGGGAGTTGTACAACTCAGAAAAACCCTAAGAAATTGTACAAGTTAAAAAGCATTCTCATTACATCCCTATGCTTAGAATTTATTACTTTCTTTTGTTTGATAAATCACTTGCTAATCACTCAAATAGTGATCCCAACAGAAGCTTTCTTACATTACTAATTTTTCATGTACAGTTAGTTTTCTTCTCATACCCAATGGTGAGCGAGACATGTTCCTATGTAGTAGATAAAAGCAATGTAAAATACGACTATTATCTTTATATGTATATAAACATATTTTGAATCTATTTTTAAGAGAATTTCAAAAAGTGAAAAGCCTCTCTAAAGAGACCATGGAGACTTAGCCGAGGCTATTTCATGAGCCCAAGTTCTACTTTGGCTTACTTAAAGAAGTTGAAGTCGAAACTCTTCAAAATTATCGCTTGAATATAAATATATATAGATGTTAGAAATTGAAGTAACCTCTGTAAGAATTTTCACAAGGAACACGTCTCTACGTCTAAAAAACAGAATATAGAAAAGAGAGGATGAAAGGAGGCGATGGAGGAAAACGAGCAGATGGCTTAACGCAGTCCTGCGTATATTGCATTCATGAAAAGGAGGGTTACATACAACTAAGGCTAGAGGGGGTTTATATAGGAGAGAGCAAAGATTCTCCTTGATCTTTTGGAAAGATTCTCACACCATAGTCAAATGATGGTGATATCTTGGAAGGATTTGCACACTAGGAATCATCCGATTTGGCTTGATTTGGACTCCACCTCCTTCATGATGATCTGCCCCTTCCCAAGGCAGATATGTTGCTTGATTTGGACTCCACCTCCTTCATGATGATCTCCCCCTTCCCGAGACAGATATGTTGCTTGATTTGGACTCTACCTCCTAGATGATGATCTGCCCCTTCCCGAGGCAGATCATTATACGCTAACAGACCCGATCCCTTATGCATACAAACTTAACAACCCCCCTCAAGTTGTGCATGAGATTTGATCATGCACAACTTGTTTTTCAAATCCCAAAAGTGCTGCTCTGTGAGTCCTTTGGTAAAAAGATCTATTATATGTTCACTAGTGGATATATAAGTAGGCAAGATCTCGGCTTCTTCAACCTTCTGACGAATGAAGTGTTGATCAATCTCAATGTGTTTGGTACGATTATGCAAAATGGGGTTGTAGGCAATTTTAATTGCGCTTTGATTGTCACATAGTAATGGTGACTGAACAATAGGGAAATTGAGCTCTCCAAGCAAATGTCGTAACCATGACGCCTCAGCTATCCCTGCAGCCATTAGGGGTGGGCATCGGGCCGGGCCGGGCCGGGCCGGCCCGCTAAGACCAGGCCCGGGTCGGCCCATCGGGCCTGAAGCCCGGGCCCGGGCGCGGCCCAATAATCTTGCCGGGCCGGGTACCGGGCCTGGCCACCAAAAGCCAGGCCCGGCCCGGCCCGCCACGAGGAGGGAAACACGGGAAGGCCGGGGAGCAGACTCAGCCGAGTGGAGAGGGAGACGGAGCGGGACGGAGGCGGAGCGTCGGGGCTGCGGGACGGAGGCGGAGAGGGAGGGGAGGGGCTGCGGGACGGAGGGGGAGGGGGAGAGGGAGAGGGAAACGGGAGAGGAAGAGGGAGACGGAGCAGAGAGGGAGAGGGAGAAGAGGGGGGAGGG